>JASKDV010211141.1:0-10310 GCA_032466395.1 Aegires albopunctatus
GTCAAGGGAAGTCACTCGCGAAATCTTAATAGTGTTGACTGTTGTTTAGCATATATACGACTCCATATTAAAAGGGAAAAATCATGAAAAATGCAAAAATCGCGGTTCCGTTGCGGTAAGTCCAAAAAATCGATTTTCCGCGGGGACGGCTAATTGGATTTATTGAAGTTTTTTTTTAATACCTTTTATCAGGGTTGAATGGTTGACAAATTTTTCTTGAAACCTCCCTTCTTTGGCTTGCTAGTTTGGATTTTTATTGTATTTCATCCACATGGCCTGTGTTCTTCTCAACACCCACAAGCCACAAAGTTTTCTTTAAAGAATCTTGATGTTCCATTGCAATGTTTTTTTTAATTTTCAAGTAATGAGGATGAAGTGCTTGGATTGGTGCTGGGTTTGACTCTTCTTATTTTGAACGGTGTGCGTAAATAGAAACAGATTTTTTTCTCTTTAACCCATCTCCTACCGAAAGCATTGGTTAATTTATTTTCTAGTGTCTTTATTCCTATCTTTTCATATATGTTTTTTTTCTTTTTAAACTAATAGGAAAGTTGGACACCTTTCTATGGTGTAATTATTTTGACTGGTAGCAAGCCTGTCTTCAGTATTTATGAACCTTTCTTTCTAATGCATTTCATAATATTGATGACAAATTTAAATATTATTAACTTTTTCCATTATCATTGTCATTATTAATTTAGAGAATCGCATTAAAATATAGACTGCAACAGCTAAAGTACAAAATCCTTATTTGAAATCCTTTCCGTTGTTGTGAAGTTTGTTGTTAATTGAAGAAATGCATTTATCATTAAATGTTTACAATAAGTTATTAGAAAACCACCTCATTAAATACGTCTTCAAATCTTTTCATTTTTACTTTGACATGCCAGCTGTTAGCAAATCATGATCAGTATGAATTAGCATGCATGTAGGTACAGGTGAAAACAATCTGAAGCATGCATGTAGGTACAGGTGAAAACAATCTGAAGCATGCATGTGTTGCGTTTCACCATTGTACTAGTGAGCTGCGGCATTTCAACAGCAAAGCTTATTCATATGTCATTCTTTAGCCTGCCTAGATAAAGGTATTGAATCAGCAGCAGGTGTTGATGTTCTCACATTTTCAATCAATGTGTACATTACATCATCACATGTTCTGTTGTTTCATTTCTTTTAGAGTATTGTATAGACTATAGAAATAAAGGTTGCTTATGATTCTGTCAAGACTTTGATGTACCGTACATGTATTTGACATTAAGATGACTCAGTCATTGAAAGGGTATTATTTGAAAGACCCGTAATTGATTCTTGGGACTTGTGTATTACTGTAACTGTGACTAGTGTGACCAAATCCAATATTCATGAACCTCTTTTGAAATGGGATCTACTTTAACATTTCCCAACCTTGGAGATGTAGGCTACCAGTCTGGCGAAGCCCTGAAACTGAAACAAAAAATAAAAGAAACGGAACCTATGCTGGTGGGCTATCGGCATTGTTCACTTTATTAACTAGTAAAAGTAAGAAGTAAAAATTAACCCAAACCCACCAATCCAAGAAAAATGACCCGCCAAAATACAAAGACAAATAAGAAAAATAAACTTGGAGGGCGTGTCCTACAGTTATCCGCGATGGACTGGTTGAGCACCCCTGCAATAAACCGATAACTTATTTCCTCCTTGATAGGACTGAGGCATTCTGGTCTTAAATTGTAAAGATATTACGCCAGTAGTAAATTATCTAAAAATGTAATGGCGATTTTTTGTTTTCAGATCCTTTAACTTCAGCCACAAAACTTATACATGTAGGTTTTATTTAGCATTGTGTTTGGTGCTCTCTCTGTGTAGCAGTGATGTGATGAAAATTGTATATCACCACGGTTATAGTTATGTTTTTTTTATACTATCTCAAATCATTTAGTCCTTATTTTCATTGTCAACATTGTATTACAGATATACCCTTATTGTAATTGCCATCCCCCCCCCTCCCCCCCTTTTTTTTCTTCTCCTCTGTTTGAAAGTCACCATACGCACAATTCTCATTCTTTGATTTTAAATTCTATTAAAGGACTCTGCTCAAGATTTTATACATGTATCTTAGTGTTGGTTTGTCTTGTCCTGTGGCTAAGTTCTAATAATAACTATGTTAGTGGTGTCCTTAGGTAAGATACTTTGTCCCATCTACCTCACTCGACTCAGGTGTGAATGAGTACCTGGCCGTTAAGACAGCGTTGTCAGGATCTGAAAATTGCATTTGCGCCTAACACTAACAGGCTGCTTGTCTTGTTCTATGTGTTTCTGTATTGCCATGATGTCAGCCAGCGGAAATGAAAAAGTCATCGTGAAGAAGTGCTTAAAATTTAAAACTTACTAAAGGTTTCTTGGCTATAATTTTGAATATTCTTCTTTAAAAAGTAAATCACCTTTTTAACATGGTTCTTGACCATTTCTAAATTAATATGTATAATGATAATATGAACACTGTTTTGAACGAACGGAAACAAATCTATTGATCCATTTAATAATAATCTAACTGTGCGGTGTCCACGTGAGACAAGCAGATCGACAGGGACAATTTCATTGGACTTAATATTGCAGACTCTGAACATGTCAGGCTGTTGTTATAAGCGGAATCTTCAAGTTTCATGTGACTATATCAGACATTTAATTTCTAGTGATATATGTACGGGACTTTGATGCGACCTCACTATACTATAAGCAGGTTGTTGATATATCTGATGTCGTTATAACTAAGTGGGCATCACTGTATGACCTTGGATAGCCAACCATATCAACTACTTGACCAAGGCTCCACTATCATATGCATCCAAACCACAGTACACGTATATTAATTGAACACAAAGAGAATTATACTGCGTTTTAGATGCAAATGGCAGACCACATAATAATCTAATCTTTTTAATTTCCTTGTTTACTGAGGGGTCATTTTAAAATTTTTTTTAGTTGTCAATGTCAACGATCAAATATTTCAACACATAAAACGAGCAGAGTGAGATGAAAGAACAAACCTTTATTTATCTTTTTATCACAGTGAATGGACGAGGATAACTTTAGTCATCACCAGAAGACATCTGATCGTAAAGAAGTCACAAGATTCAAAAAATGAAATTATCATAAACAGCAATGGATGTAAAGGCAGAATGAGGCTTAATTTTTCTGTGGAAAAAAATTGCTGCGTACTCAATCTACCGTGCAATAATACATTTCACGTACAAGTAAAATAAACAGCTTATCAGCCATTTGCACCATAAATGCATCATTTTCTTGTTTAAATTCAATATATACTGCATTTTAGATGAAAGCAGCAATTATGTTAGTTTTACCAAGCTTCTTAAGTGTCAAGGGTGATGTTAGGCACATTGAATTCATGGCTAAATATAAATAATCTCTCAAATGCTTTTTTTTTATATACAGAAAAATTCAGCCCCATTTTATGTACAGTCTTGTGATGATCGATCGCTGCCAAATGGCACAAATTATTATGCTTATGATATGAATTATTATTGATTATCGTCTGGATGGATGGAAGGACTACGGAAACATATTATCGTGACGCTCATAAAATAATTGGGCTAAGACATTGTTTGGGTCATTTCGAGTAGATAGCAAAAATAGCTGTTTATCTCGGCTATCGTAAGTTGTGGAACAAAACTGTTAGTGTTAGTGATAAAATGATTAAAAAAGCATGAATTCTATTCTATAAATTCACTATGCAACATGATGCAACTGGCTGATGAGACAAATCTAAATATAGTTAACTTGCTTTGCTCTGACTGAACATGACAATTATCTTATTCTTCTGATCACGATGTTATGTTTACCTGTAGTGTTTGCAATATTATTCCATTTGAGATTTCATTGACTAAAATAAATTGTTATCACTTAAAATCATGTCAAGAAATTCATAAAAATTCTCTTCAATTTTATAGTTGATAATAATTATATAACCAACAAAAAAAGAAAAGAAATCTTGACAAGTGTCATGAAATGCTAGCATTTGTTAATGATCAAAAATCAGCATAGAACATCATAGAAGGATTTAGAAATAACATGATTAGTAATGATAATAATATTAATATAATAACAGAATATTTCTATCGTCTATAGCATCTTTTACTAACGTCTCAAGGTGCTTCATAACCACATCACACAACTCAACATCTTTTACTAACGTCTCAAGGTGCTTCATAACCACATCACACAACTCAACATCTTTTACTAACGTCTCCAGGTGCTTCATAACCACATCACACAACTCAACGTTACTGACGTTTTCAAATGAAAGGCCAATGGCCATTGTTGTAATTACTGCCTTTCATTTGAAAACTTCAGATAACTTGACATAGTATTGTATGCATACAGACGTCAGAGCTTATCACATCATCCTACTCTAGGTGTAATTTTCAATTTCAAAAGACAATAACACGTCCATTTCATTTTAAACAGCCAGTGTCAATTGGTCACAGTAGTGAAATTACCACGTAATCATCAATTCTCACAAGCATTTCATCATAACAGTATTGTTTGAAACATATTGCTTTAAAAAAAAGAAGTTATATGGGAACAAAAAATCTGAGTATTGTTGTAGTGAAAAGGTCGTTGAATAGGAAACTTATGCTGATGGTGAAGTGACCCATTCCCACTTCTTTGGCGATCTCTGGGTTTTCTAAGACTGTCTCACATATGGTGAATTGACCCATTCCAACTTCTTTGGCCATCTCCGGGTTTTCTAAGACTGTCTCACATATGGTGAATTGACCCATTCCAACTTCTTTGGCGATCTCCGGGTTTTCTAAGACTGTCTCACATAAACAGTTTCAGGATTCTTTTACTACATAGATGTGTGTACTCACATGGAACCTCCTATTGTATCATATTATAGTCCGTCTCCAATAGGACTTTGGCACTTATTTTATCCTAGCAACGTAAGGATAGGGGGTATACTGATGAAGATATTGCATTATAAATAATGTAAATAACAAAACAACAACAACTTGGCCCTGCGGAAAATTGCATTTAAAAATCCCAAAAATTGCAATACAAAAGGGGTGAAATTGCTCCCAGAAATAGCAGAAATTGCAAGTTTTCTTGCTTTCTTGGTATGAAAGTTGCTAAAAAATAATTAAAATTGTAAAACTGCAAAAAAAAGTTGCAATTTTCCGCAGTGCTAGAAAATGACTTTTTTTTTAAATTAAAAAAGAAAACTATGAACCAACAAAAATCTATGTGGCTATGTGGCCTTGTCTATGGTATTTCCCAGTTGGTCTTACCCTTATCTGCCATTGTCATTGACTGATGTAATCTATAACAATGTGGAGAAGACAAATTATGTTGGGGCACTGGCTAGCATTTAGCATGTATTAGAACTCAAATCTCAAATGGATTTGTTTCAATTAAGGCACAGCTGTTGAATTTTAAGATGCATGCAGCATGTCTTACGGGTAATATTAAGACACAGATAAGTTTTTGGAACACACTCATCCATTTTCCATCATTTATCTACTTCAATCATATGTAACTACCGTCTCCGTCTCAATTCTACTTGGAGCGTAATGAGCGTAATAAAAAAAAGCTGCTATTTTATTTTTACAATAATTGACATGCACTCACTGATTAAATATCGATTAACCTTGCGTTGTCTTTAACTTGAACCACCTAACATCTAGGTGGTGTGATAATCATAGAGTACAATGGACCTATATATTCGTCACTGTAATTCTCTAAACACGTATGTCTGTTATCATTATGAGCGGACATAAGTGTTTAGAGAATTACACCAACAATATTATATTATATGTTGAAGACTGACAATAAAAGAAAAAAGAGCAACTGTTGGAAGTTTTAGATAAAATGGAATGTACAATTAATTAAATCATAAAATAATGTCATAAAAATATAGATATATCATATACACAAGAATACATTTTTTATAGAATCATAGGGCGATTGTATATCAACCCTTTCATTGCATTCCAGTTGGGTATGGTAACCAGGTCTACTATTATTATTATTATTAGGCCTAGTCGCTGCGAACCCAAAGGCTCAACTTACATGGAGCGTGTCGTCAGGGAGTCTTGAGATTAGCTCAACAGCTGATTCTCGGTCAGCTAGGAGAGTCTCGGCATACCCTGCAGGTCTACCAAAGGGACGTCAAACGACCCTACCATACCATACCAGGGAGATTGAATAACTCCGGGAAAAGTTTTGACTGTGAAGAACAAAATACATGCATGGGTGCCAGATTGACGGAATTTTCCGGTAAACCGGAAAATAAAAATTCTTATTTTGGCCGTGTCAGAAATTTCAACATCGACAATTGGTAATTATAATTATCAAAGATATCTTCCATGCAGGAAAATAGAAAATTGGCAATATTCTCACAGGAATTTTATGTCCGACTGGCTGGTACCCATGAATAAATGTATGAATAATAATATGTAGCATTTACATCAATGCTCCATGTTATTGGCAGATGAAATAATCAATTGAATGACAGATATTATAAGTAAATAATTCCCTCAATATACTGAAATGCAATGTAAATATATATATCATATCGTCGCTGTCATTCTATGAATGTATATGTAACTAAACATTTTTTAATTTCAGTTTTGTCACACCAAATAAACTTTATTGAAAGTCACTCACCTAATTTTGTACAGAAATAAAATTGGCCAATAAAACTAAAATGCATCTTTTTCTTGCGTGATCTAAATGTATAAGACACAGCATGTTTTTCCGCTCTAAACATATAAACCTTGTGTCCTCCCTACAAAATTTCTTATTTTGCACTTATATAGAATACAGTGATGATACACAAAGGAAATGGATTTCAGAAATTTATGGTCATTTCGACCAACAAATCATAAATTTGTTATATTTACTGGAAATTCAAATATTTGTGTTGAATTTCTTGACTAAAGGTAAGATCAATTTATATTGACTAATTCAAGATTACTAAGCCCCTAATCATTGTAAAATAAAACCCAAGATCATTGTCTATATGACACTAAATGTGCACCATGGAATAATCATACGTGTAATCAATCAAAATAGAAAAAAGCAGACAAAATTATAAAGCAAATAATATTCCAGCATTTCTGAAAAGTAATAGTAATATAATAGAGTCTGATCTCTCTGAATCCAGACTTCTGTGGAATCCCTCTGTAATCCCAACAACAAAATTTTTTCTTATTATTTCTTAGCATTCCCTAATCCAGAATATTCTGTAATCCGAACCAATTACCAGGAACGCAGGTGTGCAGATTAGAGAGACCAGACTGTCATAGTCATATACCTGCAAAATGTTTAAAAAAAATTGTGAAAGAGAATTATGTCCAACTGTTGGTTAAATCCATCTTAGTACCATAAGTATAGTATATATGCGTGGCACTATGGTCTAGTAGTAGACATTTGGGATGGTGATTGAAAAGTCCCAGGTTTGAATCCCGGTCGGGCGCAATGTTGAGTTTTTGGGAAAGGTTCTTTACATGCACTTCCTTATTATTCAAAAATCACACCAAGGTGTAAAATTGGTACATGTGTACCTGGCTATGTGTAGCAACTAAACAGCTTTATCTCAAAATGGCAAAAGTGGATTTATCTCATTTGGTGGGCAAACCCTTCACATGCTTTGTATTGCCTCTACTCTAAACTAAACTTTGTATTTGCAAGGTGGTAATGTAAATGAATAATTTATATCTAGTGCCAATTTTCACTGGACACAATTCTCAATGGCGCTTAATTGCAAACTAAATTATGTTCTGCTTCCCTTTTTTCTTGTTGTTGTTGTTAAGAAACCTTCCTTTTTAAAAATTATAACTCGCAATGTACAACGAATGTAAAGAAATAAAATGTATGAATGGTGGCACAGGGAAACCCTCCACATTGGTCAAATAATCCAAGATGGGTTTTTTAATGAATGCATTAAATAGATCAATTTATTCTGAGAATTTTGCATTTTATTTCATGATTTCATGTTGATATCTTTAACGGTTGCAGGGGTATGACCTAGTCAGTAAAATGCAAAACTGAAAAAATAGCATCTAAAGTTTTGGTTTTCAGTAACAATGTTGGAGGGCCTTGACAGTTATTCAGCAACACAAGGAATCCGGACTTAAAATTTCAGACAAAAATATTTGAACACAACAAACATAATAAGTTGAATTAACTGATAAACAATTTTGTAAGTCCATATTCTCAAAAGTAACGTAGTAAGCCTAGCAACTTGTGAAAGGTTTTTATATGCCACCACATATATATCATTATATTACAAAGCATTGCTTTCTAACGCAAGGTATCCCTTTATTGGGCGTCTACATAGAGGGCACATTTTTTTCGATTCACTGATCAACCTGATGATACAACGCTCACAAAGAATCTGATGGTTACAAGGGTAGATTTCTACTTGAGGTGGCAGATCAAAGCATATAATGCATTCCGTCTCATTGGGTTTGTTGAGGATTCTCTTCCTGAGTCGGCCATCTGAATTACTGTTTCTTGAATTGCCTGCAAAAGTTAAATAATACAACTAAAGCTTTCTCTCATAAATTACAATTTATTAAGAGATTTCATATATTTTTATAATTATATAAGCAGGCCAAAAAAGTAATATAATTTTTGGTGGTTAGGCCTAAAGAAGTGATGAAAAGAGATTTTGGAAAATAGGACAATTCTCAGAAAGAAAGAGAAAACCATAAAAATAAATACGTGTTGATGTTGATGTGATTAACATTAAACAAATGAAGCACAAATTTCTATGCTGAAAATAGGCAAACTCTATTCCTTAAAAAAATAAGTAAGTTTTGATTGAGTTGACATTTTCTCTAAACAAATTTAAAACAGTATCAGAATCAGTGTTGTAAGCCAAATCTTTTGAGTCTATTTTTATTTAAATCACACGATTATGAAACTTTCACACTAACTAGCATATATATAATGGTGATAATATATTGTAACTTAATTGTTCTGAATGATTAATTGCATTATTTAACGAAGGGTTATACACGAAACGTCATAGTCAATCTGTCTTGTCCATTATTGCTAAGAATTTAGATCTCTATTTCATGATACTGTCCATCTTTAACTATTTGTTTATTATACCAAACAGTGGCTTATCTTTATATATATATATATATTTCCTCACTGATTGCAAACACCAATGGTGACATGGGACTCAATTTGAAGATTTTAAAAGAGAGGCTTACCTAAGGAGGTAGAGGCTGGGCCATATTGCCTCATAATATTTGTAGCTTTTTCTTGGCTCCAAAGGGTGTAAATTAGACCAACACAGATGATAGCAGTAGCTCCAAATATCACCGCTTGAATCATTTTGGCAGTTTATGATTATTCCGTGATATGGCAATGCAACCTTAAATTTCTGAAACATGCAAGGAAAACTTATAGGCCTATAGATCTAGATCTAGAATATATGGCTCATATTATAAAGGTTATAATCACAAAGTTTAACAGATATTTACTGTCAGCATCACTGCCCTGATGTAGGGATATATCTAGATATAGATCTAGATCTAGATCTTCTAGGGTTTGAGGCAAAGGGTTTTATACAAATAACAATTGTAAACAGTAGTGTATTAGGATAACCTCAAGAGAAAACCAGATGGATTCAAGACATCGCCTGTCCATCTCATCCATAAATTAGTCATATGATGATTTGTCTTTTCTCATTTCGATATATAGATCTAGATTGTGCACTAGATAACCTACCAGCTTAACTGTTCAGTGATGCAAACTATTGGAAATCGATCTATCAGACAATAAGATCAATGTCACGTATTTGCAAAAGCTTTCTGCAGGTGCTAGATTCTAGATCTGTGTGGCGTGTTGGGTAGGAAGTGGAATTTAGTTTCAATAATATAGTGGAAGCACGTACCGATTGTGTTGTGTTGTTGTGTGTGTAGCGGATGCGTCGGGAATCCCCAACTATCGAAAAACTCCGGTAACCCAGTATAATTTTTTGCCGTTTTCTTTTTTTTACAGCGATATCAGTCATAATGTGGTCATACGCGGACATACACATTAGCTGCGCTTTTCCACCAGCATCACTACAATATTCTTCACCGCCACCAATAAGAGCAACACTCACAAAGACATCATCTTTAGAAATATTAATATTATCAGCATTCTCATCTCTACACCACCACCATCATCCCTGTTATTAATATTATTATTACTGCTACCACTGCTGCTGCTGCTGTAACTACTACTACTACTACTACTACTACTACTACTACTACTACTACTACTACTACTACTACTACTACTACTACTAC
>JASKDV010211152.1:0-10310 GCA_032466395.1 Aegires albopunctatus
AGAGAGAGAGAGAGAGAGAGAGAGAGAGAGAGAGAGAGAGAGAGAGAGAGAGAGAGAGAGAGAGAGAGAGAATATGCTTGAATGAAGTGTATCCCCCGAGGAGTTGAGATGGACTATACAAATTTAAAAAAGTCTGTCCGGGAAACCATAGCAATCCATAATGAAAGCCACACTAGGCACTTTGCACAAAGCTTCTATTTTCTTTAAAGTTTTATCCTTGGGCGATTTTATTAACGAAACAAATAGATCAATCAACAAGCCTTGGTGTAAAGCTCAGAACATGAAAGTAATACAACGCAATGCAGATATATTCACACTAATTTTAACCCTACATAACCACATACCATTGACGGGGTGTCCTAAGATAAGGCATTTTGTCTCATCTACCACACTGGCATGAGTACCTGGACGGTAATACAGCGTTGTCCGGTCCGGAAATTGTATCCTCTCCAACAGGATGCCAGTCTTGTCCTATGTGTTCTATGATGCTGTCAATCAGGGAAGTAAAGAAGGTTTTTTTTATTAGCCTCATGAGCGCGGCTATGCTGTAGATATGTGCGCTATAAACGAGCGACTTTCTTTTTTTTACTTTTCGTTTTAACATAATACCGGATGACAACGAAGGGAAAAAGACTCAAAAAACAACGAGTATTATCATCTTTGTAACTCACAACTATTTCAAATAGTTAAATGAATATAGATCATAGTTTAATATTGTTCATTACGCAATTCTATGTCATTCATGTTTGATACGACTGTCAAGCCGTACTTGATATTGCTTTTTTTCGTTACACTTTTATTCCTTTTTAATTTTTCATTATTTAGACTCAGGAGTGTTGACATTTTGACGCCAAAGTTGATCAATATATTAATTGATGATCATTGACTTCCTTTTCATGTGAATGTTGACCATTTGACGTTAACGTTTGATGAATATTTTAATAGATAGATCTAGTTCGATATAAATTGCGATTGTAATTGGAACAAGAGGGAAATCGTACGTGTGTTACTACAATGTGAAAAGAATGTGTATCTTAGCGCTATTTCACAATGACTCGGATTTGGCCTCTACGATTGTTAGTCGATATTGACACAATCATTTACTTGAAGCAGACCTCCCTAGTATTACAGAAAATCTGTAATCATTACAGAAAACATGTCCAAACCACACCAAATTACAGAATTACAAAACTACCAGTAAAATGCAGATTTTTTAGATAACTAAAATTTGACTATGGGATCACTTTGTATCTACTTGAAGACTAGTATTTCATACTTTTTTCCATCAAGCCAACATTCAAGATGCCATAGTTTAGACATCCAGATCTCCATGTAGGTCTTGAATCTTTTAAAACTTCATATTAACATAACCATTAAATTTGTTTTTTATTATTTGCGAGGCAACCTCCTCATTACAGATATTTCTGTCAAAATTACAAAAAAATTATGAAGTCATTACAGAATTTTGAATTTCAAACCAGGGATGTCTGTTGAAGCAGGAATTCCGTAAATAATTCCCAATATTACCCGTATGCTGCTGCGTATGCGATTTTATTTCTTTTTCTATTGCTGTAGCGAAGCAGAGGATGAATTGCCATTTTAGTGACGACTAAGGATTAAGAGAATAATAATATTATTGATATGGTAATGTAAATACAATATCATCATCATCGCACTTCATCACTGTCATTAGAGTATAGGCCACGCACAGGCGAATCATAGGCCACGCACAGGAGAGTTCACCAGTTCCATCTATCTCTAACCTATCTCTATCTTGGGCTATCTTTTCAAGCTTGTTCCACTTGAGCCCAATCTCTTGATACAAATGCTTGATCAATACGGTACATTTTCATTGTGGTACAATTTTTAGCTTCAATCAGGATATGTTTCTAAGTTTATTTTTATGTATTTATTTATTTACTTGTCGTCTTAATCATTACGTGTATATTTATTTGTTTACTTGTCGTCTTAATCATTACGTGTATATTTATTTGTTTACTTGTCTTAATCATTACGTGTATATTTATTTGTTCACTAAACTACTCATAGCGATGCATGAGATACATAAGTTTTTAAAGAAATGTCCTTAATGTCTTATCTTTGTCCCACTGTCTTTTATACATTGTTTTGTGTATTTCTGATGTGAAAAAGATGATGTGCCTTTTAATGGACAATAAAGTATATATTGAATTTGAATTTGAAAACTTGCAAAACGTTGAAATAGTTTGAAGGGTGAGTGTAGAAAAAAAAAAGAAAGGAGACATTTGTAACGTTTTACGACATGATAATATGAGAATGGATCTCTTAGAACAAGTTGACATTTTGATTTGTTAAATGAATATTAAACATATAGATCTATGTACTGCCGTTTGAATCCAAAGCTCAGAATGTGTCTCTTTATACTCAATAATATTCTGCGTTTTGGATTTAAACGGCAGTGTAGTGTAAAAGCTTTAAGAATGTTCTGTAAACAAATGTTGCCACTTGTTTCTCTTCTCTTCTTTCATTTTTTCCTTATCATAATTTGCTTTCTTTCCCTTCTTCCCGATGAAGCTAAAAGTTATCACACGCACGATGCAATATACAGCCACGTGTCGGTAACAAGTGGTGGGTGGTCTTCCGAAAGAGAGGCATGTCTGATGTAAGCATTCTCTCAGCACCCAAATAATAATAATATGATAACGCCTTTACCTAGTGCGTGCTTTTCACTCACTCTCTCACGCAGACGTGGCATGTAATGTAAGGAAATTGATGACTTACTTTGAGCGAATTCAAAGATCATGACAATGTAAAAGCACAAATTTTCGTTTTTCTTTCACATTATGGTGATTGGAAAACGGGTCATATTCTCGCCAAGTACAACTGTATATGTCATGTGCAAAACTGAGGTCCGCTACAACTTTTTGTCTATCGCTTCCCTCTTGCACTTCTGAAGAATTTGAGCGTAAAGTGTTCCTGTCTTTGCATTTAGCCTCTGACTCTTGTAGTTAGTTTGAGCATAAATATAATTGTGGTGTCCTGCAGCTTCAATACAGATTCAACGCTCCATCCAGCTCTCAACTTTTAAACACTTTTGTATGAAAGCCAAACGGTGAGCAGCACGACATACATGGCTATAAATATATCCAATTGATGATTGGTTCGATGATCAGCATTTAACCTTAGTCAATATAGTGTTTGTGTTTGAGTGTAACTGGCCTCGCCGACTATACCTTTCTTGTGTTTCCCTCATACGCCGCTCGACGTACATGTTCGTACAAACATCCTTAACCCCCCGCCCCCCAATCCCCGCCCACTGCCACAGGAGAACGACTGAAATAGGCGACATGGGGAACAATAAATAGATCCAATTTTTAAAAGTCTCCATTTCTTTACTCATCGGAGCAATCGTCTGGCTCAGTGGTCAAGCTCAAGACTGCCAGGACTGATGGTATGCTTGGTTATAGGCTCTTGCCCCCAACGGGTACATGATCTGGTTTTCAGTCGTTGTCTTCTTTGTGTGGCAACCTTTATAATTTAACTCACCTGCCCAAGACTTCGAAAAGCCATGTCGGATTATCGAATCTTTTTTCCTATTAAATTAACAGTTTTGTTCCCTTTTATCCTGTATCAGAGTCGGAACAGTGAACTGTCGGTTTATCGATATATAAAAATGTATTTAATAAAGTGAAAAATTCGATTCGGTTCCCGCTATATTCTGTCGGATAAGCGACTATGACAGATTATCGGCGGTCGATTTATCGGCGCTCAACTGTAATTTGAATTGGAAAGATTCGACTCTCTGATTTACCTTGAACATATTATAGGGTAATAATAGGTGATCATGCGTGGCCCTGGTAATCTTTAACTGACCGATGATAGCGGGTGACACTTACGCAACCTATACTCGCGTCGCTTGACGAGAAAACAAAGTGGAAAGTTTATACCCTGCCGGGATATTTTGTGAGCCCGTATTTAGTGCATACTAGATACATTAATAAATAATCCGATGTTATAATTTTTTGAAGTAGTTTGTATTGCATTTTAAGTACCAACGTTGTTGCATATGATATAGTCTAGTCGTTCTGTAATAAACTATGAATCCATACAATCAAGTTTCATAACGTTTAAACCTTGCATTGGACTTAATACAAACGAAATTGAACCCAGATGATGATATGATAGGGTTTGATAGAACTCTCAACCTTTCGATTCCAAA
Organism: Aegires albopunctatus; assembly: GCA_032466395.1. NCBI lineage: Eukaryota > Metazoa > Mollusca > Gastropoda > Nudibranchia > Aegiretidae > Aegires > Aegires albopunctatus. The sequence goes on from JASKDV010211152.1 coordinate 4,199, forward strand.
CTGACCGCCCAAACCATACATCTCGACGCCGAGCGCTCTATTTAATTAGTTTAATTAAAGCGATTTACCGTAGTTTATTTGTTTGTTTTTTGTTTTTTTGTGTGCATAATTTGATGTGTATATTGCATTAGTTTACAGTTAAGTGTGACATTAACGAAAGATGTAAGTAGATTAATTCTATATACATAACTCGTTCATTGTGAGGGCTAGTATTCCGTTTTTGTCCGCCACCAGCCCTGAGGCAGTATATTTGAATAGCGCGTTTGGAGACAAACACAATCTATTGTGTGGGGTGGTGGGAACTGGGTGGGACGCGCGATTCGGATGATATCCTACCCCGGATACTCGATTCAAAATGTTTTGATGATTTTGGAATTAAAAGAACTCTTGTAAAAGGCCCAGAACATGATTACCTCTCAAATCCATAGCATCTGTTCCGCTCATCATAAAATCGGCGAACACTACTCTAATTTATTACTAATGTTGTCCATGGAGCGGACAGGAAGGAGGATGTAGATTTGAGCGCTTAGTGGATAATTATGTTGTATAAGTGTTCTTCTTAGCGCTCAAATCCGCAGCCTCCTCTCCGCTCCTCTCATCACAAAAGCGTCAAACACTTCAAATAAGTGGCACGGTGGTCGAATGGTCAAGCCGTTAGGCTCGCATGCGAAAGGTCGCGGGTTCGAATCTCATTGGAGACACCGTGTTTCTCTTCGGCAAGGTTATTTACACGAATTGCCTTCGTTTGCGGCGCTGTTCTTACTACGGCAGACGCTAGGTGACGGTAAATACCAAATGACAAATTTCCCTTCTGGGATGAATAAGGGGAATTTAAAAAAAAATTTAAAAAAATTTAAATCTTAATACACACGCTCCTTCTATCATCGTAGTTTTCCGCGGGCGCTGCGATCGCGTTAATCGTGGTAAAATGGATCGATCGCGCGGAACTTCACCCACGGTGCGGCCGTGGAATTTTGATTTTTTGTGTGCAGAATTTTGCTGCTAAGAGTAAGTTTATCGGTTCATTTGTGTGATGTCCTGCTTAGAGTAAGTTTATCGGTTTATTTGTGCGATGTCCTGCTAAGAGTAAGTTATCGGTTTATTTGTACGAAGTCCTGCTAAGAGTAAGTTTATCGGTTTATTTGTGCGATGTCCTGCTAAGAGTAAGTTTATCGGTTTATTTGTGCAATGTTTCTGGGACGAGGACTGGCTGGTCAGTGTCGGAATGTGAATGGGGCCGTCCCATTTTCAGATCCAAAAGGTTATCATGTCTCTGAAATATCATTCATTGATGATAAAGCTCGGTGACGACAACGATGAAGAAGGCAATGAACTTCACGTTGCTATCCTCGTTACGGAAATTCCTTTTCAATTTTTTCATTTACTTGAGATAACTACTCCTATTATCCAAAAGGTCACGTTGATTATGGCGGTACGACAACATGCTTTTATCAATGTCACTGGATTTCAAATGGGTCGTTATTATGAAATAATCATTTTCCAGTTGCGCCCCCTGCCATGACGTCTGCTAATGAGTGTTTTCGAAAAAATGCACAAGGGAATGCAAAATGCATTTCCTATTGGCTTGTTGTGAGCTGGTTTCTATGTCAAGGACGAATTTCGAAATGAAACACGAGTGTGGCCATGTTGAACTTTGGATGAGTTGTGACAACATAAACAACACCAACACCAGCAGCAACTACGACAATATAACAATAGCGACATTCATCTTGTTAAAAGCAATGTCATGATTATGAGCAAAACAGCTTGTATGTTTTAGATGTGCAATAGATATGATTTAAAGACAAGTCCTTATTGTGCACAGAGCTAGCTCTATGGTATTAATACTTAAGTAAAAAGCGATATGTAGAGATATGAGAAATGGAAAGAAACTTTTATCTTGTGCATTTAAGATTATAAGGACAGAAGGCTCGTTATTTGTCCTAGCAGAAAAAATAGTTGCTGTACTTTCCTTATCATTTCCCGCATGGCTAAATAACCTCGTGATATTTAATTGAAACATGCTTGACAACCTGTCCCCTGTGAGTGTGATTAAAAACAATCGGATCATATTTTCGCTCTACAATACATGTACGCTTTGTAGATCCGTTTTAAACAATAATGGCCGACTTTTATTAATTATTAAATCTACATACAATCCTATAGCAAGAATAAGTTCAAAATAATATGACCCGAAATTTTATAAGCCAGTTATTCATGTGGCATCGTGGTCAGGTGGTTGTAGATATTTGGAATGGTGATCGAAAGGGCCCCGGTTCGAATCCTGATTGGGCGCGATATTGAGTTCTTCAGAAAGACTCGTTACATGCGTTTCCTCACTGTACCCAGGTGTAAAATGGGTACCTGGCTTTAGGCAGAGGAAGATCTTGTCGTATGCTAGAATGAAGCGCCTTTCATCGAGTCGAACCTCTGTATGCCCCCTGGGGGTTGAGAAGGATTTTGGATTGCAATGGCCTGCCAGGAAAACTCTGTAAAGCGCATTGAGCACATTTAGTGGGAACGCGCTATATAAGAACGCTCTTTACTTTACACATAATTTAGGCTAAGCGGCAAGGGGTTGCTGTGTTTCTTTGCGAGCGTTCTTGATTACCTCAAACATTTCTCAAGCGCTTGAAGAAGGTGCATTGAAGAATATAATGTCTTTTAAAGCAAAGAGGATTTTGGCGAATCTGAAACATTCAAAGACATTGCCGGACATCTGCTGAAAAATGGACACTCCCTTCTATTATTTCTAACGTGTCTGTACTCGTTCGTACAAGGATCGACATTGTTTTAATTTTAAATAAACAAAGCTAACCGACTTCTTTTCGAAACAAAACTATTTATTTTTAGACTTAGGATGAAAACATTCCAGTGACTTAATTGTCTCTCCCTCTTGGCTCATATTTCCAACCGCTCATGCATCGTATTCGTAAATAGAAGACATAGATTATTCTGAGAAGAGCAGGCCCTACACCCCCTGAATATGAGGTTGCCGTGGTGGGTCGCGTCATTAGCTTTGAATTTTAGAGCTCGGATTAAGTTTAAAGTGCACTTTTATAGCGTTCTAAGCGCTTTTACAATGACTTTTTCACTTCTCCTAGACGACAGCAACACGGAACATAATAAGAAAAGACCAACAGCCTCGCTTAGTCGCTTTTACAATTCTCGGACACAGACAACGCTGTCTAAACGGCCAGGTACTCATTCACACCTGAGTCGAGTGATATAGATGGGATAACGTGTCTTACCTAGGGACACGCCGCCAATGACCAGTCAGTGGATATCGAGACAATTTATGTCATTTGATAAGGAAAACATTAGTGACAACTCTCACCAGAGCCACACAATATTGTTGTTTAACTTAGTTTAAGGATTAACGTATTCCAGATCAAACAGTTCGGATTTTTGCCTGGTCAACATTTCGTATTTTACTCTTTTTATCCTTGTCTCCACCCGATGAGCGGCCTGCTCGTCCTGGGGTTGGCGCGGACATGTTCGTCCTTGGATTGCCGCGGACATGTTCGTCCTTGGATTGCCGCGGACCTGCTGGTCCTGGGGTTGCCGCGGACATGCTCGCCCTGGGGTTGCCGCGGACATGCTCGTCCTAGGGTTGCCGCGGACAAACGACCAGAATATCAATCGACCTAGATCTAGGTTCCCATATAAGTTAACCGTTTTATTTACCATGACTTCACGATTTGAAGTCATTAGCTAACATTAGGAGAATATTTTAGCGAACATTTAACATAAATCAATGGTATAAGCCCCCCAAATTGAGAAGGAATTATTAGTCTTATACAAAAACTTACTAGAACTGGCAGCGAAAGAGAAACTCATTCTTTTTTTTCTTTTTTAAACTGCATCAAACGCTTTCAATAGATCATCGAAAGTGAAAATAATATACTCTTCTTCTTACAGAGCTAGTCAAATTATAGTTTCGTACCTTTGAAAAAAGGCTGTGGCAAACGTCGTAATGTTTCTTATTGTCTTTTACAAGATAGCTCGGATGGAAGGGTTGAATCTTGTCCCACATCTGTCTTAGTATAACTATGAGGTTTCTAAAGATGATTCTATAGTCAGTATCCGCACCAATTATGAACTCAAGCTTCTTCGTTAGTTGTTATCCCCACCCGCATGCAATTTCACACCAATGTTATCTTCTCAGCATTCCGGGGAGCATATAGCGGTGCAGCAGATAATTAACGTTTCCTACAATCATTCGGACAAATTTTTTTTCACACCTGGTGTATGGTGAAGAAAATACTTGTAAAAAATCGTACCCAATGAATCAACGTCGGATCGATCCAGTGCCAGCTGAAATCGAACTCACAACCTTTCGTTTGAAAACCGACCAGGTCAACCATTCCACCACTGTGTCACACTTTAAACGGCACCCTAGAACGTTAAATATTTTAAGTGACCCATTCTGTTTTTTTCTTGCCTTTAATGACGGCACTTCAGATCAATGCTATTCTATTGTTGGATAATATTTACTTCGCCGTTGATTTGAATTGAGCAGTTACCCCAGAACTGTGCTGTTATATTTAAATACGTGTATCACTTCCTTGAGTGGGTTATTTTATATAGTATGCCAACGTGAAGCGCTCTGATCACAGCCTCTTCTCATTTTAATCACCACGCAATTGCAAGAAGAAAAACAAATAATAATAAAAGAAAGAGAGGATCGATTGGTCTATATTCGTCCAAAGTCTTTGATGGAAACATAGAGAGCAAAGCCGAATTTATGAATGTCAGCGTAGTGAGTAGAGAGTAAAAATCCACCAAAAAAACAAAACAAAACAAAATAAAACCCAATGATAACATATATTATTATCACGGATGGTTATATGATATATTTATTCTCACACATGCTTCTACATCCTGTGATGTCAGAATGCTCTTTGCATGCACTACAAAACAAGTCAAGTGCTATTTACTTTGTCGACTCCGCTCGACCTTTTTTTAAATTTTTTATTAAGCCTCTCTTTGTAGTAAAGAAAATCGGGAAAAGGAAGGCGATTTAGGAAAGGAGACAATAAAGGAAGGGAGATTATAATGATGATTATACGTGGAATGAGAAAGAATTAGCTGTTATTATGGCAAAGAATAGGCAATTGCTTTTTCGTGTCATCCAGCCTTAATCGAGATTTATCTTCAAGGTATACAATTTACATTATATTCACCCACTCACTTGCGCCACAGCAGATATCCTTTGTCATAACATAAAGTAAGCCACTTAACTCGTAAATCGTAGAAATGCTTTACGACATGATATGTAAACTTAAACGTACTGAAATGTATTATTCGAGGGTTCTTGCGTAAACCCACGTAAAACACTAAGCTCGAGAATAAAATAGATCTCCATAAGAACTCATTAAAGCTAATTTGGCTCTAGCTTTATTTGTGAATTTTTCACCATCGCATCATTGGGTGTGGTCCAGAGGGACAACGATGTCTTTCCCTTGTGCTTTTAGGAGTTTTGATAATAATTAATAATGTTTCTAATTTTTTGTTTCGTGGCGGTTTTTAGGGACTTGGTGCGTGGTGTTGTGGTCTTTAGATATCTTCCCTACATGGAGTGAGACCGAAAGATTCGTGGTTCGAATTCCGTTTGGTTGGTCACGATTATGAGGCCTTGGAAAAAAAAATATTCACTTTCCTTCCCCGTCCTTCTACGAAAAAGCGCATGGCAGGTTATTATTAGCTTAAGGTTGATGCTTACTAGACAAAATGCTAGAGGAAAATGCCTTAAGGTTGATGCTTCCTAGACAGAATGCTAGAGGAAAATGCCTTAAGGTTGATGCTTCCTAGACAGATTCAGAATGCTAGAGGAAAATGCCTTCAGGTTGATACTTCCTAGACAGAATGCTAGAGGAAAATGCCTTAAGGTTGATGCTTCCTAGACAGAATTGCTAGAGGAAAATGCCTTCAGGTTGATACTTCCTAGACAGAATGCTAGAGGAAAATGCCTCAAGGTTGATACTTCCTTGACAGAATGCTAGAGGAAAATGCCTTAAGGTTGATACTTCCTAGACAGAATGCTAGAGGAAAATGCCTTAAGGTTGATACTTCCTAGACAGAATGCTAGAGGAAAATGCCTTAAGGTTGA
>JASKDV010211163.1:0-10309 GCA_032466395.1 Aegires albopunctatus
TATTTTATATTGTGTTAAGCACTCTGTGTATTTTATGTTATAATTTCTATTATATATATATATATATATATATATATTTCTTCCGTAGGGCTCACAATTCAGTGAGCTGGTAGAAATCGACAAATATAACCCTAGATCTACAACTACTGTTATAATGTCTGCATTAGATAAAAAAAGATGTCAAACCTTTTCAACCCAAACATTGATTCTGGCCGTACACTTACTTGATATTGTAATCTAGATCTCTATATATTAATAATATTCACGTGGTACGCATAAAATTATGCGAAAAATTCTATTTTTAAAAACAGAGATAGGTACAATTCATTATAGACTATACATTTATTGTTATTGTTGCGTTGTTGGGTAAACAGATATGAGATAAAATGGTATTAAAAAAACTATAGAAAATAATGTGTATACATTAATATGAAACAATCATATGATGTGCTCATGGTAATGTTTGACTTTTGTTCACTTTTCATTTATTCATTTATTTATGTATTCATTTCTTTTGTTTTATTTATTTACTTTTTATCATTTTTTGATGTGTGTTTGTTTGATTGTTTTCTGTCCAGATAGCCCTGTCACAAAACTTTGAATCTTTAAACCAATCTAGCGATGCTAAGGCTATACATAGACATTGACATTGAGAGCAACTTACCATTGCCATTCCACAGATGCACGCGGATTTCATTTTGATGGGATACATACTTTCTTTCAGGGATGACTTTGTTTATAATCCAACATTTAATTTTGTTTACAGAATTCCATCTTAAAGGATCTCTTTGGCAGTAATCGTTATCTGGAAATGTCCCACAATGCACCATCTTGGTACAGGAGTCTGGAAAGAATGGCAAATGTATTGGAATGTATCTAGATCTAGAAGCTTTTTCATATGCAAATATTTTTTATTTTATTTCTGCAACTACATGTGTAATTCTTTATTCTTCCGTCTTTCTGTTCTACTACCAAGTTTGAGAATGTGTTTATATCACATGATTTGTATCTGTTGTTTGCATGGTTGTGTTTCACTGTATTTTGTCTATTGAAGAACTACCTTTTAATGGAAGTTTCGTCTCCGAATCGAAGAGCCTCTGCGTTACACTGGCAAGTATCTCCACCAAAACACGAAGCCTTCCATCCAAAAAGGACAGCTTGAACAAACTCTCGTCCGAGCAAAGCTGATACTATCTGAATTTAGCAAGCCTTTCCGCCCATTCCAACCGCCGATTAAAAGTGTTCCCATTGGGGCTGATACTATCTGATTTTAGCAAGCCTTTCCGCCCATTCCAACCGCCGATCAAAAGTGTCTCTGTCAACAGAAAGGATTCCCACCAAAGGCTGCCACCTACAATACCATACTATATACTAAAATACCTAACAATAAAAGTAATGAAAGTAAGTAAATTAAGTGTAATAATGATAAGTTCAAGTACCTGAAGCAATGTTATAATAGCCGTTAGAAAGTTGACATTGGCATATCTTGTCTTCTTTACATTTATAACTTGGGACTGAAAGAGAATAAAAAGGTAATTTAAATGCCAGAGAATAATACAATATTGCAAAATGTCAATAAATCAATTGAGATGTGTAATGTTTTAAATTATTAAGTAAATATTTGTATAACATGGTGATAGTAATATTTGAATGATACGTCATGATCAGTCAAAATGTAAGTTATTATCTCTTTTAGTAGTTCCGTTGCAAAGAAAAAAATATAAAATAATAACCCCTACGTTTTCTACGGTGTTACACCACAGCTTAGTAATCTTGGTCACCACAGCTTAGTAATCTTGGTATAATATATTATGATTTTTTGTATATGACATGTATCGATACTAAGCCTCGTGTTGGTATAATATATTATGATAATTTGTTACAACATGTATCAATACTAAGCCTCATCTTGGTATAATATATTATGATAATTTGTTACAACATGTATCAATACTAAGCCTCATCTTGGTATAATATATTATTATATTTTGTATATAACATGTATCGATACTAAGCCTCATCTTGGTATAATATATTATGATATTTTGTATATAACACTTATCAATACTAAGCCTCATCTTGGTATAATATATTATGATAGTTTGTATATAACATGTATCGATACTAAGCCTCGTTTTGGTATACTATATTATGATAATTTGTTACAACATGTATCAATACTAAGCCTCATCTTGGTATAATATAATATGATATTTTGTATATAACATGTATCAATACTAAGCCTTGTCTTAGTATAATCCTTATAAATAATCGAAGAGTTGAAACACATGTGTCACTTCTCCTCCTAAACCACAACCCCTTTATCCACCATTTTTCCGCCTAAAGTTCGATTACGATTTTCTTTAAAAGTACGCTTTTAAATGTATCATTTTAACGCCCAAAAAGCATCAAATAATTTTTTATTTATTTTGTTCCAATACATTGGAACAAAGAGGGATTAGCTCATAGAAACGAAACGATGCAACGAAACGAAGTTCACGTTCTTATTTTTTACCCTTATCATTAGTATCGAATACAAAAAATTGGACCTGAGCCTTTAGCTACTGGATCTAGCTAGACTAGAAATTAGATCTAAAATAGAGAAAAACGTAGTAGAGATACTTTGACAAGATCTAGATCTAGATTTTTTAGTCTGTAGGTCTAAATCATAGATAGTATATTATATAGTCTATGGTCTAAATCTTTCTAGAAACATTAGATCTAGATCTATAATCGGATCGTAGAGTCTGAATCTGTACGATTAAAATTCAAGTGAGAACTATACCTAGATCTAGATGTAGATCCAGTTCTCGATCAAGAAATTTTAATGATTGTTAAGATAAGACAGATTCATTCTTAGAATTTAAATCCCTATCTAAATCTAGATCATTGGAAATCGAGGATTTCTCCCAAACTCGAAAAAAGGGTTCAAGATTTTGCCTGCAGGATCCATCATCAAAAGGCCATCTACTTTTACTAAACGAAACGCGAAGTTTACCCCCAGTCCCAGTGGCCTAATTAATGGGGTGTAGGGCTACCAAGCGGCGAGCTCTGGGTTCAATGCCGGACCCTGTAAAGTCTTTATTTTTTTTATTGTGCCTAAGTCTTTCTTTCATTATCTTCTTTTTTTTAAAATAAACTTTTTATTTTATTGTTCTTTATTTATTCACTTATTATTCATATGGCTCTGTGTGTGGCTTCCCTGTTAACCCAGCAATAGCTATATCTATTTAGATCAGGCGAATTGAGCTTTAGTGGAGCGGACAGCAATAGCTTATTCTTAGTATTCATTTGAAGTATGGATGGTTTGCCTCGTCACTTAACATTGGTAATAATAGGCATATATCCACATACTCTTTTTACCGTGCGAAGCCGGGCATCCAGCTAGTCACTAATATCCTACACTAACATTCTATGAATGCATCTATAATTCAATAGATCTTTTTCTTTTTTATTAATCTATGATTCCACGCTAAATCTCTCACAAATCTGTTGATTTGGCATTTAGATTAGCCAGGAAGATCCTGGTGTAGTCATATATCAGGCATTCTTAGAATATCACTGTTAAACCATAACAAAATGTTAACTTAGAATATCACTGTTAAACCATAACAAAATGTTAACTTAGAATATCACTGTTAAACCATAACAAAATGTTAAAGCTAATCAAAACGAAAGAGGAAATGACTGTCGCAATCAAAAGACGGTGTATTCCTACAATTGAAGGTTCAACCGAGTTGGAATGTTAAAATAATGATGGGGAGAAATGCGCATTTTCATAATTTGCATCTGCTTATTATATTACATGTATTGGGAAGGGCCACTCTTCTGCAAACAGAAACCACGCCACTGCTTCTAAGCCCCCCAGTGGCAATTGATCTGTATAAAAATCCGCTTATAAACACAGATTTTACTCCCGATTGTCAAACCTTCCCCTGGGAGACGCGAAGCGAAGGGCTTTCAAGGTCGGGGTTCATGGCAGAAACATGCATAAACTAGCCATCATTCAATGTCTCGTTGAATTCTTGACACGGGAACCTCTGGCGTGGGATAATCGAAGAATTGTCATATTAATTATTTCTATTATCATACACCAAATGTAGTAAGTTGAATAAAACCACAGTTGAGTTTGAAAGGAAAAAAGGACCAGAAATAAATACATATTAAAAAAGGCTCAACCATAACGCAATAGAGAACAACTCGACGTTTCGAGTTTATGTTTTTTCAATAACAAAAACTATAACAAAAATGATAAAACTATAGGAAATTGAAAATCAACACAAAGATCTAGCTTCAAGGCATCTGGACGCACTCAAAGCTTACTGTTGCCAATATATTTGGTCATGACTTGGAAGTCCACTTCAAATGACTTTGAAGCTAAATGTTAATTTCAGTTCAGCATTTAATTTTGTATATATTCCTGGCCTTTTTATTACAGGTATATATTATTTCCTTATGACATGAATTCCTGCATGACATTATACGCCCATAGAATACCAAGACATGGGATCTATATTATCAAATTTCACTAAATTTTTAAAGTTTGTTTCAACGAGGGAAGGGAAGTATTTCAAATTTGCCAAATGTTCCATTATAATATAACTCACACAATCTTTTAATCAAATGAAATTCAAATATTAAACCAATTGTAGTACGGCAACTTTTAGAGTCTTGATTTTTTATAATATACATTTAGTACTAACATTAAATTAATTTGTCGATGAGAAACCATTTCCGGCTTGCTCGAGACTTGTCGAAGGATTATTTATTAAATTTTTAATAATACGATACGTATACAAATGATATTAGATGTCATATTGAATCAAATTAACCCCGACCGATCAAGGAAAAGGCCATGAAGCAAGCAAAATGCATGTACATTTTGTAATATCCTCATGTTTAGTCAGTGAAGAGCTTAGTCGGCTCAATTACATTTGCCAATATCTACGGCTCTGGAACATAATAATTTGAATTAATTATGGGATTCTTCCACCATTATCTTTTTACCATGCCCACTTTCCACATGATCTCATTAATCAATGCATTATTTAGCCTTGCAGATTGATTTTTAGCAATATGGACAATTCAATGGTGACTTGTAATTATGTTAATTGATTATTTAATTAGTGCTGGTGAGTTCATCTCCCTCCGGGTATATGCATAATGTATAGTAGGAGTTAGAATGACTACAGGGAAAGTCACTGCCGCCAACTTATTAAAGGGAAATTACACTGATTAAAATGACATTTATTCACAACAGGGGAAGTCACTCTCCAATAAAGACTGAGTAACTTCATAACAATATATTGTAATGGTGAAGATCATGATAGACAGATAATAAGGAATAAGAAGATATAAAAATATTGATAAGGATTGATAGCTGGTAGATAGATCGGTAGATGAAGATAGATAGATAAATAGATAGATTGATAAAGTGGGTCGGCATAAGGACCAATTAAAGAAAACTTTTATTCAAAAGTGGGTCGGCATAAAGACCAATTAAAGAAAATTTCTATTCAACGGTATGTCGGCATAAGGACCAATTAAAGAAAACTTCTATTCAAGGGAACAGGAAATCCTGTTCTATACTATATCGGTGATGTTCGACTAAAACGTCCTTTGAAATTAAATTAACATCAGCATCAAACGAATCTTACAGTAACTAACCACTTATCGGTGAGACCTTCAATTTATGAAGCGTCCTGTCGAGCGAGTGACTTAAAATTAATATAGATCTTCCCTTATTTTTGACATGACATAATGGTATAAGTATAAGAGTAAGAATATCAAATTCTAAAATGGCAAATAATATATTGTAACATCATAATATTATATAATACAATTAACGCTTAGCTGCAGATGTGTCCAGAATAATTTCAGTCTTAGACTCGAATGTCCGTTAAGTACAAAGTAAGAAATAAAAATGCCAATGAAAGATTGACTATATAAATTTGATACTTCAAAATCAAGGATTGCATTTAGTTTGTTTTATGATTATTGTTGATGTTCTTGTTGACATCGTCGTCGCTGTTGTTGTTGCTGGTGAAAAATTAGGACTGGCTGAGGTTACATAATGTATTGTCAAAATTAAAGGAATAAGGAAGGGGACATTACTACGAAGAGAGACATTTTGTTTTGTTTTATAATACTATGTACATCATGACGTATTTAGATTTGCAAACGACATAATGGAATCTTTAGGATAAGATTCCTGTTAAAAATAATAAAAGCATGGCATAATGTGCGTACGCGCACAAGACGGGGGGAGGGAGGGGAAATCGAAAGTGGATAGGGGTTGGAAGGAGTAGGGGAAGGGGGCGGGGAGACAGCATAGGATGACCAACCCATCCTTATTCAATGAGCCATGGAATTCTTCACCGAGAAGGCGAGTGATGAACTCATCCCCAAATTAATATTTCATCGTGATGACCCTCCGAGACTTTTCGATTGCTCGCTAAACTAAACAGATATACAGATAGGCGAACCAAGTAAACATAGACGCAATAAAATGAATAACGCCATTTTGTCAATAAGTCTTGACAACTCACCACAGAAACATCCACATAATAACATCTCACCATATCATCTAACTCATCAACTGTAAAGATTTTTAGTATAAACAGAGGAATGGCCTCGAGACCACAACTAAAAACTCCGACGGTTTTACACAAGGAAACAAAACCAATGTTTATTATTAGATTTCGATGGACCTTGCTCCCCCTTCGGATTATTGGAAGCACCATCGAGTCCACACGTGAAGAGGCCCCCGAAGTGCCCCTATTGCAGCACTTGAGTGCCACTTGAAGCGGCTGCCGGACATCAGGGAGCCTGACAGCGTGGGCCTCCTCGGGCCATGGATCTCAGCCGTCTTCTGGATGCAGAAGATGGTTAAGAGGCCTCATAATTTATGACCCGCAGTGAAATCTGCAGCCTTCCGTGTTTTCATGGCAGGGGTCGCATTTCATGGTAACCATTAGCGACGGCTACCTGGCAGCCACGTGACCAATGGCTATCAACGGTAACTAGCAAAATACTGACCATCCATACCATCTCATCCTGGGGAAGATTTATTGGCTAGTGGGCAGAAATTTGTTCTTGCTGGATAGAGCCACAACGTATCAAGGTCATGTACTATAATGGCAAAGCTACTGTGCTAAAAATTTTGCATTAAAAAGGCCTAAACACGAAAACAATAATAAAAATAATAAAAGCAACATCAAAAAACAAAATTAATCCAAATAAGTCTACTGAATGATGATGAATTATGATATGACAATTTACAACATTGATCATTAGAGTGGTGTAAATATGGAATTTAAATTCCGCCTTTCTGTTATAAGAGTAATTTTACTTTGCCATGTATTCGCCTCAAGAACATCAATAAACAAGATGGCAGAGTACCAACTAAAGGAGCAGAGAGATAATAAATAATGAAAGAGGAAAATAAAGCTGGAATAATATCTCTATATTCTTTTAAAGATTCAAGGGGGCATTACTTTTACAATGTTTTGCGACCTATAAGATAAGGCCATTGAAAACATATTTCAATAAGCTATAAAGAAATCGCATAATAAAAACCATATTACACTTATAACCACTGTCATGGAAGTAAGGTTAATCGTGCAAAAAAATATAAAAAAAAAGAAAAGAAAAAAGGACCCAATAAGACATCGTTAAAAGGGAGTAAAAAAACAAACAATTAAAAACACTAGAGATTAGAAAAACCGTAGTTTATAATAAATCAATTTATTCCTTTCTCTCTTGTTTACGTTCAAAGCCTATCAACACAATCTAAAACTGCTTCACATTTTAAAATGCTTTGAAAAAGGAACAGGTCAATGATAAAATTAATGACAAGGAAACCCTTTAAAGAGGAAGAAAAAAGGGAGATACAACATTAAAGGGAGACAACTTCAACATTTTCCATTTCCAAGTAAGCTTTTCTTTGGATCATTCCACTCGACCTGATCAGATAAATAACTAGATCTAAGCAAAGAACGCCATCTTTATCATAAGCATATATTATTTTCATTGCCTATCAGTTTCGATTTGGGTGGGCAAAGATGCCACTTACGCTAAGATTCTGCAGACGACATCCCTTGTGAGATACTCCCACAACAGTCAAGACACATATTATAATAATCATTAGGTTATATTATTTAGATACACACTTCTACACACAAGTTCACAAGCGCATTCCAAGAACCTCATCCAAACCGCGAAATCTACTAGACTAGAAGCTCAACTGCCTGAGTGACTTAGGCCGTCACCATACTGGGAGACTGGACCAGAAAATATACTTAATGCAAACTCAGTCCGTTGTGACTTAATTTTGCTCACTAACACTTACGGGGCTATACGAAAGTAATCCATGTACCAGCTATTGTGAATGAACTTCATACTACACACTTTTCGAAGGTATGCTTTTCCAGTTCTTCACGATAAGTCTGCTATTACGGTACCGGCCTAAACCTATGTACTACTCACAAGATGTGCATGAAATATACACATTATGTATTGCGGTTAGAAATTTATCACTTTTCACGTAAATGTTTTCATAACAATGTCATTGCTTGCATTAGAAGATTGATTTTCCGTGAACAACTTTGTCTGCCTATCTATAAATATTAATAATATCAATACATATTGTATAAAGCATCAATGATACTATTTTTTCTTAGACTTTCAAATTACAAAAAATACAAATATATTTATTTCTATCTATCTATCTACATCTATCTATCTATCTGTCTATCTATCTATCTATCTATCTATCTATCTATCTATCTATCTATCTATCTATCTATCTATCTATCTATCTATCTATCTGTCTGTCTATCTATCTATTTATCTATCTATCTATTAGCTAGCCATATTTTAAAATAAGGAAGAAATAACTATATTTTCAATTCACAAGAAATTTGTTTCGTCATAGACCGACTTTGCAGATGACAGTCTTATTCTCGCTTTCCTTCTTTCCTTCTTTCTTTCTTTCTTTCCTTGTTCATCAAGTTTAGGCAAGAGCGCTAAGATAATATAATTATCTTAGATAAGGTTCATTGGAACCAAACCAGTATGCATTATATGTTAAATCTTTGTATGTATGTATGTATGTATGTATGTATGTAAGTACTATGTATGTATGTATAATTAAATTATGTATATATGTATCTATCTTTCTTTCTATTTGAAAGTATTATGAAACAAGTCCCCAACTTCATCCACTCGAATAAGCCAACAACACAAAGCGAATGGACATTAAAGTGGATCATATAGTTATCATATTATTATCAATAGGGCTAAAAGTAATACTAGTATTATGTGTAGTAGTTGATATTATTTATAATGTTGAAGGTAATAATATATGTGATGACTCTTGTCCCCCGGTCGACATACTTGGAGTGATATACACCGTAATGTAGATCTAGTATCTGTGTTATGGTACGTGATTTTAGTACTTCATTGACTTGGTGACTAAGCTAAAGGTCTAATTCGTTAAAGGTTCAAATTTCGACCCCTGGGGGTGAGACATGGTTTAAAATACGTCCAAAACGCATAGGTTGGTATTTCGAAAATTAGCCTTATGTGGATAATGTGGTAAGAATACCCCGTGGGATGATTATTTTCATTATTGTCCATTATTATGTGAATTTGATAGTAATGGGATAGATATTTTTTTACTACCACTACACTTTATTCATATTTCAGCGCAATAGATGGGAATCTTATAAACTCTTGGAATTGGCATTCTTAATAATATGTCAATGGTGCGTCGAAGAAGTATCCACATTTTTATATTACATCGAAGGATTGTTCATCGTTCTCGGATTATCCAGATCACATCGTAAAGATTCCATCCAAACTGGCAACTTTTACTTTATATTTTACTTTATAAATCCATATATCACTTCAGGATTTGTCTCTTGAGGCCCAAAAATACCCCAAAAAAAAAATCTGTTAAGCATTTTTTGTTTTTTTGTTATTTTTATTTTACTTTGTTTTTGTTATTGATTGTTTGCTCGTTTATTTTTATTCATTTTTATTTTATTTTTTTTTTGCAGGGAGAGGGGAAGGGAATGGGGAGGTAGTTTATTATTGATTTTTGCGTCTGTTGTGTTGTTGTTGTTGTTGGTGGTGGTGGTGGTGATGTTTTGTTTGTTTGTTTTTGTTTTGTTGTTGTTGTTTTTTTGTTTTTTTGTTGTGTTTTTTATGTTTTTTTTGTGTTTTTTTTTTGGGAAAAGGGGGTGGGGGGGTATTGTTGTTGGGTTTTTTTTTTTTTTTTTTTGTTTTTTATTTGTTTTTTTTTTTT
>JASKDV010211185.1:0-10308 GCA_032466395.1 Aegires albopunctatus
GAGAGAGAGAGGAAGAGAGAGAGAGGGGGGAAAAGGGGGGGGGGGGGTGGGGGGGGAGAGGGTGAGAGAGAGGAGGGGGGAAAGTGTATTACCTTTAAATTAAAGGTATTATATCAACAAATTTTAACCATAAATGTAAACGAGAAAATACTAAATATTGTGACGATGAGTTGGAAAAAGTAATAAAACTTTTTTTATCCATCTTTTTTGCTTGAAGAGACTTTAGTGAGCAAATAAACTTTTTTTAAAAAATGGAAACTTTTAAATCCATATAATTCATTGGCTGTAAAAAGAAAAAACTTAATAGGAATCAACAATCAAGTAATGAAGCATCTCATCAAATTTTCCCACATTTGATAAACCATGATATAAAATACTGCCTCATGATAGTTGGGGAACAATAATATCAAAGTCAAAATGATACTATAGCATAAAGTTGGCGTGTAAATTATGTAGGGGACAAAAATTCACTCTTACTGCCCTCATGACGCATTCCAATGGCATTGTATAATGTTTGTAACATTAATAAATATTAATAACAAGCGTATAGCACAGTATTTCTCATACATGTACCACTTTCACCAGAGAAAGGACCAATCATATTTAATTGATTCTACACAGAAAGAGAAAGATAAGAAAAAAAAAGAAAAGGGAGCCTTATCTCCACAGACAAGAGAGAAGATTAATTTAATTCATGTACATAGCACAACTGTTTTCATTCACACAGTCTTTTCAAGCAGAAAATCATAATCATAGATTGCGATGTAACAAAAAGATAATGAAAGCATCACATATGTTGCTGTGTTAGAACAATTAACAGTGTCAAAGAGCATGGAGAATTATGACACCAAGTATATTGTCTACAGACTATAGAGGCAAAAGTACAATATAAAAGATCAGATAATATATAGCAAAAACCTGAGATATTGCATGACACTGACAGTGAATCCTGTGGCCTTTTAAAACTTTACCTTTCTATATGAATTATATTCAATGATGTATTTTCATTTATCTTGAATTTACTAATGATTTCATAAAAAAATTCATAAAGACGGGCAGAGAACATAATAGGCCAATTAAAATAAAGTTGAAACCCATACTTTCTTTTATGATCTCGTTTGAAAGGAGAAACAGATGAAATTCTGGGACGAATGCTTTTAAAACAAGTAACATTACATTTCAGGGGGAGCATGGGGTTCAAGCACGAGTTTTACAAATATGAGCCAACATCAAAAGACGTTTTAATTTACAAGACTGGGGACACTATAAAGGTGGAATGTCAGGAAAGATGTGCGTGCAAATATGCAAAATCACTCCAAACATGTAAAGGTAAAAACAATAGAAACATGAAATTTGTTTTTCAAATGTGGAGTCAAAATAATGAATAACAGCATAGTATAGGGGTAGAAAAAAAAATCTGCATAATTAGAAAAAGAATGTTTAAGACACATTTTTCACATTCTGACCATCACTGTAAATTACCTTAGATGAGGGTATAATACATATCAAGAATGATGAAACTGATTATATAATTGTTGTTTTATACTAGATCTAAATTTATGAAGCTATTCACTGGATATCTGTTAATTAATCCTAACCAATTAGGAACACATCATTTGCACTATTAACTATTTCTCTAAAGTAACTTGCAAATGAAAGCAATCATAGGCCATGGAAAATTCATAAGAAAATCTGCAAATTAATCTTGTGGGGGGAAAAAGGGTATCCTGTACAGTTACAACATAGCTACACCTGAAAATTCAAAAATGACTGTGCAAATATCTACCACACACTACAATGACTACAAATTGGCTACAAGCATTACAACTGAGTAAAAAAAGAAAGTTTCCTTTCCACTCACTGTGCTTAGGGGTGTCCAAGTGTACAGATGGATAATCATCTCTATATGAATGATCCTGTAACAAGAAAGCCGGAGGTTCTCCTTCACCAGCAGCAACACTAGCTATGGTCATTGAAACTGAATCCAACCGCTTAGCAGAATTTACACTATTAATGTCATGGCTACTGCTAGAGCCACCTTGCCTATCCCTTTCATCTGACTGATTGATTGAAGGTTCTTCCCCTCTAGAAATATCTCTCTCTTCAAATGAGTTCACATCTATGTTTTGATGAATATAAGGCCTTACACCAGAATGAATACCTGGATTGCATTCAACGTCTATTTCTTTTTCTACTTCACCAACATCCTCTACTGAAATATCCGCACTAGCATCTTCATTAAGATCACGAGGCACTAACGGAGTAGAAGAATTACTATTAGCAGCATTCTCACCATCCGGCACACTAAGGTTAGAGTTTTGATTAGCTTGGGATGGGTGGCTGAGGTCTTGTTGAGCAGGAGAGGGATTCTCAATCTCACTCATGGTAGTCATAGTGTCATAATTTGGGGTGTTTTCATCCCCATTGATATTCTCTGTCACATTATTAGTAAAAGAATCATGGCAAACATTTACATCATAAGCACCATCGTTTGAATGCTGTTCACCTTCCCCGACTGATGTCCTATTATCCGAGGACATGTTGGGCACTGGTGCCTGGGAATTGCCTTCACTTCCGCTCACTCCTTCAACTCCGTCTAACTCACTTCCGGCTTCTGGAATGACTGTTGGTCTACACCAACTAGCTGGCACGGGAGGACGAACACTAGGGCTTCCATCAGCATTGGTAGCTACCAGGCCTGTGGTAATTTTTGTTCTCATCCTGGAAAAGAAAAAATAGAATTCAGTTGATGATAATCTTCCTTTATCAAAAAGAATGTTTGTTTAAGTCTGTGTAGTCTCAAAATAAAACAACCAATATATTATGAGATGAATTAAATATTTGATATAGAATAGTACAATGGTATGCGCTTAAGAACCTGGTCTTACTAGGGAGACAAGAATAGCAGGTTCTAAGCCACATTGGGTTCTTATCCTTTATTGTACATCTCTGAAATGTGATGATTGATTAATAGTTTGGTTAATCGCATTAAACTAAAATGAAAGCTGTTCAGACTGGGAGATGGCATGCGGAAGGGGGAGAGAGATGGAGCATTAGGAAGAGTGTCTAACCATCATTGATTAAAGTTACTTCTTAATTGTTGTATCAAAACAAGCCTTGTGTAAAAATGTTCTAATTTCATTTTTAAAAGATTGAAGGAAGTTTCCTCCACTGCTAAGTATTCTGTCAGTTTTTGATTTTGATAATAAGTCACAGTTTTCAATTTCAAACATCATTGGCATGAGAATCTATATATATATATGACCTTCCTGTCACCAGCATGAGACCACCTTCCTGTCATTTATTCAATCGTTCCACATGATCCATCATCTATTTGCTCATGTGTGTGAACTTAAAACATCAGGAAGATCGTCCATGCTCTATTGTGATTATTTAATAATAATGCGATATATATATATTATTGATATTCCAAGTGTTGTGGCTTTCGGCATGTGATGACAGAAAAAAAAATTATTCGGGGCCTGATATTTCTGGCCAGAAAACTTACTGTGAACCACTAACTTAAGTGCTGCTAAAATCCACCGGAAACACGTAATAATGAACGTAAATTCAATTCTACAACAATCATCCCACCCCTATATCATTTGTTCAGATTTTGCCATTAAATAAAAGGTATCATAGAGTCAAGACACATACAAATCGTAACAGGGACGCCATGTCAACAGCCATCAAGGCCTTAAATAGTAAATGACAGTTCTCGAGTGTATCAGTTTACCAGTGTAGGTGTGTGTGGAAAAATGTCTTTGTGAAGCTGTGAACATGACTTTTACAATTATTATATACTAGAAAGGGCTTGAAAATAGTGCATTTTCAATCAAATATAGTTCATGTATTTCAAACTGGCTGTTGAAACGATTTTTAATGAAATCCTTATTTTGATCCCATCTTAAAAAAAAAAAATTTTTTAAAAAGCAAAACGGAGATTATTGTGCTTCTTTGGTTCAATTAAAGTATTGCTAACTAACGCAGATTGACTGGAAGATCTAAAAAATATACAACTGTATTTTGTGGAATGATATATATATATATATATATATATATATATATATATATGGGTGTACCCTTGAGTTGTTTACCAAAATTAAGGGGTTTTTCTGCAAACACCCTTTATTTAATTTGAAATAAAAGAGACCTCCCATTTTACAATTATTGGTAATTCACTTTTCATTAAAAATATATATAGATGGTAGCTTAGTTGGTGCTAGTGAATGTTTTAGTTAAGATATATGTATAACAGAACAATTATATATATTATGCCATGTTTTACTGACAATGTGCTTTACAAATCTGCCACCAGTCAATGATAGTGAGATTTGTTAAAATAAATCAACAGTATTACAATATAAGAAGCACTCAACACTATTTCCCACAAATGCTGCAGGTTGTCCACTAGTTTCATAAAAGATAATATAGTCTTAAATCAAAACTCCAGCAAGGCCAAACAATCAAAAATGCTAAAAAGGCTTTTCTTGAAAGTGTCAACGTAATCTTGGCCTTATTTTTATTGTAATATAATTATCATTCTTGTTGGTGTTATGATATTGTGGTAACCAAAAGACAAATTGCCATTAATGGACAAGAAAGATTTATTATTATCGTTCACTCATCTTTTATCTTATAAACAGAAACAGTTAAATCGCAAATGACTGACGACTCTATGACTTTCACTTGTTTGTGAGATGGGGTTTGCGGCAGTTGTGAACTACACTAATTTTTTAAGCATGAAAACTACGATATAATGTTACTTTAGTTGAGTCTTTGAGAGTGATTCTTGATCTCATTATTAAATAATGACTGTAAGAAATTATTGGCTTTGCCTCACAAATGACATAAACTGTGATGTCTCCAGGCACTCAACTAAGACTTTTGCTGATGATAGTTTGTTATACCACATATAGAGAAATAAAACCTTATGATGATTGGAAAATCTGACAAGAAGACCTAGAAACACATTTCAGAAAATGGGGGGGGGGGGGAGAAGAGATGGAATTCCACCCTGGAAAGTGTCAAGTAAAAATTTGTAGAAAAAAGAACAAGTATGAATACAAAATACACTGTCAAAGACAAGGAAACAAAATGTGCAAAATACTAGGAATTACAATAGATAATGAATGGAAATGGAAAAAAAAAATTTATCTGCCAAAAACTTAACTCTAGCTTTCTTAAAAAGATATACCTGCAAAATTTCCCCCAAAAATTTACAATGCTTCAAAACGTTAGTTTAACCAATTTTTGGATGCTGGGTCTTGGACCCATCTCTTAAAAACCCAAATAAATAACCTAGAGAAAGCACATAAAAGTGCAGCACAATTTGTAATCAATAACTATTCATTTGAACATGGTAGCACTACACAAAATATGAAACAATTTAGACTGCAGAGAGCAAGAAATAAATGGTCATATTCTTTAAAGCAATTAATGGTCAAGTAGATATCCCTATAAATTGACTAAATATAATAATATTATCAACAAAAATTGAGGGAATGTGATTTCCATCTGCTGATTTAGTGATTATCTTTGCAAAAATTTCAACTTAGATCCAGCCCTTAGTTAAATAAACAGTACAGCTTGTAATAGCCAAAATTAAGATTTCTAAAACAAACAAAGATTACGTTTGTAACGATCAATTGTATTGATGCAAAATTTCTTATTTTTAGCATCATATATCTAGATTTAGTTAAGGAGTAATTTATAAGTCTTATATAAAAGTTTTATGAAATTCAATACAAATGTTATACAATCCTTTGATCCGCAACACGATCATCATCTTACAATTATTTTGTTATCATCAAAACAGTGTATTAGGCCTCTACAATTCTTTTTATTCGGTTATTCCAAAAGGTACTTTTGGATAAGTTCTATAATCAAAGAATTTCATGTATGAATTACAAAACACCACTCACTCTTAGTTTAAGCACACAGGCAGACAGTTAGGCCTATTGTGACCCTGCTCAAAATCTCAAAACTATTGTCTTATTTTCATAAAGATCTAACATTGTGAACGCCTGTAAAGATCTGAGACATGGACTAAATCTCAGATTTTAAGGCCTACAGCATTTCAATTATTATGAATGAGGCATAGATCTAGATCTAATATGAGGTCTATCAAAAGGTCTACTGTCAAAATCAAGAAGCATGTTTGAATAATTTATGACAATGTTCAATTTATGTAATATTTGAGGGGGTTTTCTACATTGATCTGAAATAACCTATTAAGATTAAAAAGAACTATCTCTAAGACTGAAAAGCAACTTTACATAACCTTGAATATTTACAGGCTAAAACCCATGTTACCATCAGTTTTGCTACCTGCAGTCCTAAACCCTCTTTGTGTGCTTTCCAGAAGTGGGTCAACACCACACACAACAAACTTGTTTGACAGTGAGAAGAATAATGAAGATCTACGTTTAGAATTCGTGTGATGATCGAGAGGTCATCAAGCATTTTAAACAACGCTAAAATGTATTTAAACAATTTATACACCAAAACGTAAATAGATATTGATAAATTCATCGAGAATTCGGCCATATGTTGGAAGAGATCGCAGGGTTGTGCTGCCCAGCAAGTCAAGCTCGATGCGCACAGCCTTGTTGCAAGCATCCTGCCACTGGAAATCCGTGTTCTCGATCAACATGTTTGAAATGGCGTCAGTAACTTTAAAACATAACTCTTAATCATAATTTGAAATGTAAGATGATGAGAATCAGCATAAAGATCATTTCTATCAAACAATTTCGAAGAAATAGTGCTATTATGACATTAAAAATGTCACTAAAGCTATCAACATTAGCAGATATTGTAAGCACAATGGCGACACACCGAAGTTAGGAGAATGGAGTTGACCGCGGTGTTCGAAATATCAAAATTTAGATATTGAGCACTCACCAGATTCACTGGACATAACCTTAGTCAAAGAATATTGGTCTCTAATTAAAGTAATAAACAAAAATATATAGAAATTCAATATTTTTGAGGGTTAAACAATCCTTCCAAATGAACAACATGGATTGGTACGGGTAAGCACAATGGCGACACACCGAGTTGAAGAGAACGAGGTTGGAAGATCGCCGCAAGCACAGCTGTGTACGAGCGACGGCTTTTGGCGTGTCGATCGCTTTGCGATGATTTGATTGGTTAATAACATTAACTAATTACGTATGTTAACCAATCGAATGATCATATGAGTACAATTCGTTAGGCTAGTTGGCCAGGAAGAGTAGGGATTGCTCTCGTAGGCCTTCTGCCGAAATAAATCATAATAACCTTATTCATCTTCTATTTTAATTTAATGTTGATTTTTAATGAATGATATTTAGTTCAAATCGAAAACGAGACCGGAAGTTCCCGAATGTATAGCATTATTAGCAAGTAACTCAGTAAAATGATAAATTAAATGTTGACCAAAAGAGGATGGTTGGCATTGTCTGCTATGAATGATCCGATGAAGAGATTGGTAATTCACGAAAATAAATGTCAATGAGATCTGGTCGGAATTGATGAGAGGAATCAATTTGTTTTAGGAATGGGTATAAGGATGCGAATGCATGACTTTTAAAATTCGAAGAATGTATGCATGAATGATGTTGATTACAAAAAACAATTCCAGCAACGCTCTCCCGATCTATCATAGTATAGTAATGTGTACATAACTTTGCCCAAGAGCTAACCATGGAATGGGATTCGCATCCGCGATCTTTCACTTGTGAGTCAAATGGTTTATTCATACAGCCACCGTGAAACTGGAGGATAATAAAAATTATTTTTCAAATTCCATTGTTCATGTTTCAATGCATCACCCAATAATCACCTAATGCAAATACCGGTAATAATGAATGGCGGCCTAACTATCCCCTTTGTATCTCCTTTGGTTTTCTTGGACAATTCTTCATCCGCATTCAGCCTGTTGAAGCCAATCACAGCTTCACCAGTGCCGGGCAGTGCTGCTCCGTTGACCAGCTTTAACTGTTTCCAAACCCCCACCCCCACCCCTTTCCACGACAAGGCCAAGGGATTGTGGGTTTATTTAGATGAAATGCCTGAGGGAAGCATGAACAAGACCGAGCGAAACGTGATTAGGAAGTCGTGAGGGAGGCAATATAAGATATCTGATAAGAGCATATAATTTCTATTTCTATGGATAGGAGCAACAACAGTCATACAACAAATCGAACAACAGAGGATCAAGTGGTTCGGACTCCTCACTCTTTTGCCTCTCAGTCAACCAGCTCTTCGAGCATATACCCTCAAATGCTCTGGCTGAAGAGCGAGAGGCAGACTAGAAGAAGCTGGAACAACGCTCAGTGGCAGAAACTTTCAAAGCCCACAAATGTTTCCTCCTCCATGCCACTCACCTTTCCGGTGGCAGACGAATTGTCTTTCCGTGATGTCTAAGCGGAAGGAAAAGGTAAAGAAAGTAATACGTAAAAGATCAACTCCACAAACCACAGACAGTTACTGTGGCAGGAGCAAGTCATCATCATGTGCCTACGAACAGGATTTAACCGACTTAACCACCACATGAACAATCGCTTCCGGTTCGCTCCGTCCCCCGCTGCTCCTGCGAAGAAGCTGACCAGACAGCTAAACATGTGCTCCAGGAATGTGGGAGCTTCCAGAAGTTAAGACGAGGATACCAAGTTTCCGGGATCAGGTGTACGGGCCAGTGGAGATGTCTGGGCCACAACCTGTTCGTCATTGAGACTGAGCTCCAAGTGTAATGGTGAACGAGAAAAACAAGGAGTAGTAAAGAACAAGAATATATAAATAACTCAACTAGATTAAAGACTTAACAAGACAATTTCGATGATTTGGTTTAAGAACCTTTGTCAAGAAACAAAAAAACAAAAAAAAAGAATTACATATCTAGATGAAAAAAAAAAAGAATATACACTTAACTTCGCCTCGGAGATGGTATCGAAAGTGAAAACAAGTCTAGACCGGGCGAGACATGATCAGGAAGTCGGGAGTGAGGCAATATAAAAGATTTGATAGGAGCATAGAATTACTTTCTTCTATGGATAGGAGCAACAAAATTAGGATTTCATATCTTAAAATTGAACTTAAAACTAGGCGTGGCAAATCATTTAAATAAGTGCTTTGATCAAATTTTATTCTTGTTGTTTGCTTAGCTGTTATGTCAGCCCAGGCATAAATGCGCCCCTTGATCCTGCAGAAACTGGTATTTCTCTTACTCGAGAGAGTAGGCCTATAATCGCCCTACTCAGCGGCGTCAGGTGGGGTGGTCTCAAAATTCTACTGTGCTATATTGTCTTTATTATGAGCCAAGCATGAACTGTATAAAAATAATAGACAAACAATCCCAGTCCCAGCTTTACCCACGTGACGCCACTGGCCCTACTTGGTAAATCATCAATTAAAAATCTGACTCTACATTCAACACTTTGATTCTTCATTCCAACTGGTGGTGGCAAAATAACAATTTGTTTTTTGAAACCAAATATAGATCTAGATCTAGCTTTTATGATTACTACTTTTCTCTTTTGGGGGTTTTAAATTGAGATTGGTGTCTTATTTGAAAGTGCTTTTGTACACTGAATACACAGCACTTTCGCAACAGAAAGTGTTTTGTCCAATTTTTGTTTAATGCAGCTGCGTGCCACTGGAAATTGCTTCGTGTGCCAAATTTGTCACGTTTGCCCTAGGTTGCCCATCCATGCGAATTTTACATATCTTCTACTATTTAGATATTTCTCGTGCTTCCAGTGATATTTTAAATGTATCGTTATTTATTTTTACTTCTATGATTTCTATTAGATTATGAGGGTATTTTGACAGTGTACATGTGCTCGGCACAAGAATAGCGAGCTGTTGTGCGTACAATTCATGAATAGCATGACAATTCGTTCTGCTGACTTCTTTTCCAGGAAAGTCTCAATCGTTATGCCAGCAGTAGGGAAGGCCCAAAGCGTACATAAGAATATCATGTGCACCTGCCCTATGGGTGCGGTCTTATAAACTGAACGACTTGTCCATTTGAATAACGGAGGTAGAAAAATTACTGTATGTATGCATGCACCAAAGGAATTATATTAATAGCACTAGAAGAGGCAGTCGCTTATTTGCCATTGGTTTATCGCTGAGGGGAATTGAAACGGACAAAATGGCCGCACTTGAGGGCGGAAGTAGATCGTTGCAAGGCCAAAAAAATTATTTTACTGTGGCCAGCATGCGAGGGGCGGTTCGTCAAAAATGACAATTTTAGACCATTATGACATTAACATTATAAAATATTGAATGCATATACCCAAAGATATACTTTTAATGGAT
>JASKDV010211196.1:0-10308 GCA_032466395.1 Aegires albopunctatus
GTCCCCCCCACTCTCTCTCTCTCTCTCTCTCTCTCTCTCTCTCTCTCTCTCTCTCTCTCTCTCCCTCCCTCTCTTATTTTCTCCTTCTCCCCCCTTCCCTTATTTCTCTATCAAATGCAACATTTTATTAGCCTTCCGTCTGTCCTTGATTTTTCTCTCCCCCCTTCTCCTTTCCGACATGCTCTTCGCCTTCAATCGTGTTGTTTGCTTGCAAGATTTGAAAAGGCTCTTTATTTTGTAAAGGCACTACTGTTGAAAAATGCTCAAATCACACGCCACCCCTTCCCCTTCCATCACGTTGTAACTACAATACTCCATCCCCCATCCTTCTACACTCGGTATGAGCTGTTTCTGCTCTTTAGCAGGAGTGAGAGTCTCAGAAGCTGTTGACACGGCAACCAGCTTAAATGCTACGGGGCGGAGACCAAGGGCTAAGGAGACGCCTGTTTTCTTAACACCTCATTCCAATATTTTCACATTGGAACCCAGGCATTGTGTACATCTCTTTTAATGACAAGCGTTTTTTAAATACGCCCCCGAACGCTGGGTCACCTTGTGTAGCACCTCAAATCCGGAATTGAAAAAACCCCAAGGCTTCTCGTCCTGAGGTTTCTAGGGATTAGCAAGCAGCCAGAGATCAAGTCTTTAGGGAGTAGTTGCAAATAAATATGATGGCTTTTGAAGAAAATTGTTGGAAGCGGTTACAATGACATTGCTGGACTTGAATGATTCGACATTTGGATGTCTTTGTTGATTATAGAGTGCTTTATCATTTGTTTATGCTATGAGTATGTCCAATAGATTTTGTATGATAAGTACCTGTTAAGATATAGCTCTTATTTTAGACAGGTAATTTTAATTTTAAAAATTCACCTGTACATCTATATCTTGCATATCATTAACTGTAAGGGCTTGCATATCATTATCACTACATTTTGGCTGCTGACTGTTAATTTTCGTTAGGCAACTCGTTAGGGAAGCTGATTAATTTTACCTTCACGAGGAAAAATAGTTTAAGCAACAAGAAAAATGTCAAACTCCAGAAAAGTAATTAAAAAACTGTAAGGCAAAGAATTGTGATTTATCGATCTGTTGATCAAAACTGGTGACAAAATGCAACAATTTATTGAATTAATGCAATTTTGTGTTTCCCCCTACTCTCCAACAGTTAATTTGTTTTTGTTTTTGGGGAAATACAGCTATATACACCTTGAATTCTTTCCATGAATCAGAGGGGGGAGGAAGAGAAAGGGGGAACGAAATGAGGCGGGAGGGGAGGGAGGGAGAGAAAGAAAGAGAGAGAGAGAGAGAGGTAGAGAGAGGTAGAGAGAGAGAGAGAGGGGAGAGAGAGGAGAGAGAGAGAGGAGAGAGAGAGAGGAGAGAGAGAGTGAGAGAGAGTGAGAGAGAGAGAGAGAGAGATAGAGAGAGAGAAAGACAGACAGACAGACAGACAGATAGACAGACAGAGAGGCAAAGAGAGTGAGAGAAATGAATATTTTACAAATAGGAAGCACAAAACGCAGGAAAGGGGGGGGGGACTTCTTTTACGCTTCCGGGGTCAGATTCCTTCACTACTAGACCCACTTAAAAAAAATCAAAGCTACAGTAAATCCTTGCAAAGCCACCGCCAACTAAACATCAAATTGTCGTTTCCCAAGAGACTACCGCTATTGATATATGAATAGACAAATAAAGGGTTAACAATAATAAATAATGGTTATAGTGAAAGTACCACTTGCAGAAGCGTGAAACCATCGTTGGAGGTCATAACGATAAACGATAGAGCACTTCAAGGGAACCATTGAGCCAAACTAAGTCAATATAATGAAATGAATATTTTACCAATAGGAAGCACAAAACGCAGGAGGATCGCTCTTTAAAGTACGATTGGTGGCCCTGGAGTTTGAGGTTCAACACTGGCTATCAATGCCTTTCAAGTGTTTACTAAACACTGGCTTTAAAATGATTTGACGAATGACTAAGACGGAATCTCCCCAGGTGCGTGTTGTTGTTGCTGTATTGATTCATTTGATTATTAAGACGAGAAAACTCGTAGAAAAATAAGGGGTGGATAATGGTAATAGCGGTGCAATGTGGAAGAAGTGGTCTTTAGTCACACTTCCACAAGTCTTCATGGTTTTTGATGTTTACCCATGGTGTGCGAGTTGAAAAGAGGATCTAGGGTGAAGATCTAGAGCTCTATTGTTGCTACGTGTCCGTCTTTTTAATAGAAAATAATAAATGCAAGGAATGCCTGTAACACTAACATTAGAAGCAGACAGAAACTTTCCCCTAACTCATTATGAATTCATACTTACTTTATCGTACGCGTATTGTAACGGTTTGTGTTCTTGCCAAACATAGAATTAGATTAATCTCTTGCTTTCCTTATAGTCTACCTT
Organism: Aegires albopunctatus; assembly: GCA_032466395.1. Taxonomy (NCBI): domain Eukaryota; kingdom Metazoa; phylum Mollusca; class Gastropoda; order Nudibranchia; family Aegiretidae; genus Aegires; species Aegires albopunctatus. The sequence continues at coordinate 2,403 of JASKDV010211196.1, forward strand.
TTCGACGCTTTGTGTTGGTATTCTTGGTCTTGCTATATTACAATATGGTTACAAAAGTAACTTTGTAACAAAGCGCTCATATCCCAAGTATAATCGACCATGCTCATAGAGCTCTGCGAAGGTTAAGTTACTTACAATTCGAAGAATGTTACGTGACTTGTAGACTTTTGAAAAATCGGAATTTGATTCCTTGTACTGATTTGCTTTTCTGATTGCTAACCAGAAGCTACGAATCCTATCTACCATCATTGAAAGGAGGGAGTGCGAGTGCGGATCGGGGAAGGAAAGGGGTGGGAGGGGGAGGAGGGCGCGCGAAGGGTTAACAAATAATAAAGAATACTCTTATTTCCACAGCGTAGTTTTGCCATTGGCGCTTTACAATGACCATTACAAATCTCAGGCCACCAACAACACAGAACGCATAGGACACGATTTGAACCTGTTTGAACGAATGCAATCTTAAAAAGAAAATGCCATTGCTGAAACGGCCAGGTACTCATTCGTACCTGAATAATGTGAGCCAAAGAAAAGTTTCTTACCTACACCGCCAATCGATTGTGGTTAAAGGGAAAATTTTGCGCAGTGTATGACTCGATCCTGATATTTATCGATATATGATTACTGCTGTATTTAAGGTGAAGTTCATCCCGAAGGAAAGGACGAGGAACGCCCATATTATTATGAAAAGTACTCTACCCTTGTATCTTGTCAAACTTCGATTATTCTGACTCTATCCTGATTATATGGGAGCTTCAGTGGCCTAGTGACTAAGGCCTCATGTTCATAGCGTTCATACCAACCGGATTGTTGTCTGGTCAGAAAAAGGAGGTACATGTACATGGGGAACACCAATCGGATAGAGCGGAATCAGAAAGAAAAAAAAAATAAAATCCGACCGTTGCAAGTTTTGCTGCTGTGTGCAAGGCGAGTGGTGAAATACATGTATAATGTTTGACGTAACCATACGTCATTTCCTGTGCGGACTGTACGGACACTATGAACTCGACGCCTAACAATACAGTTCAAATACCAGAATGTTCCGGCAACATTCATCACTGAGACCGATAGTCTGGGTGACATGGTGGGATAATGAATCACGCTAGGCGGACATTTTCTCAACAACCACCGGTCATTGAGGATGGATGTGCCCGTAGGTAAGACACATTGTCCGGTTTAACTATTACGACTCAGTACCTTGCCGTTGAATATTTAATCGGCGTTGTGGGTGCTCGAAAGAGCAATCGCGCCTAACAGGCTGCGGGTCTTGTCCTATGCATTTCTGTGTTGTCATTGTAAAGCGTCATGAGCAAGGGTATGCTGTGGATGTGATCGCTTAGAAAGAATGAATTTTACTTTTTAATAGTAATAACTCATGCCAGATGTTTTCGTTCATTCCTGAGTGAAGTGAGGAAAATGCATGTTAAGAACTCCCCCAATGTATCAACGCTGTGCCCTAAAAGAATGGAACCAAAGACCTTTGTTTAAGTTTTGGAATCAACCATTTCACCACCGATGTCATACAAGATCACAATACCATATGTATGAGATAATTCATTTATATAGCGCTCAATCCCTTGACAACACAGCTCTAGGCGCTTAGACAAGTGAAACGCATTTCAACTAGCTTTCCATCAAAGTACGTAATAGTATTATGGGGAAGGAAGTGGTTATTTCATACTATAAAAGTCTATAACCGCTGCTCATTTAAATTCCCTTTAGCCTCAATTTTATGTAATCAAAGCAAAGAATTCAAAAATAAATAAAATCAAAAATTGAAAAAGTCTACAAGGAGCCACCCGACACCCACATTCTCATCACGAAAAGTTCAAAGGACACTATAATAATATAATTTTTTGAATTTCTGCTTCGTATAAAATGCTTCATAAGAACGTATAAAAGATCAATGATACTGATGGGTTTATAGTCCAATCTCAGTTCAATACAGATTCTCACTCTACATCAATTCTTATTCTCGGCATTACAATACTTAATTCTCACTAGAACCTTCTCAAATCCTTGCAGTGCAATCGGAAGAGCAGCCGATTATAGGTACTCTCTTGCAAGTTAATGTAGTACTCTTAAATATGGATAAGATCTTTGGCAGCCCCTTTCCAATTCTGTCCTGGCTGACATTCAGATCCATAATTCAGTGACACGTTTCTTTCACCCCAGGTGGCTCCATTGCTACTGACTGCATTGATTTCTCAGGTAAAGGGTCACTTAGTGCAACTTTCATTCTCCCCAATAGTTGACGGCATTAAGTTATGCACGTTCATGGAGAGGTTATGGTTTCAGTACATCTCATATGTAACGAAAATCTAATCGTTGGAAATATCTGAGTTAGAGACATCAGTGTTTACAAAGAAAAAGTAAAGTGGAAAGAGAAGAGCTAGAGGTTGAAAAAATATCAAGGAAAGGGAGCTTGAAAGGACGCAATTTGGAAACATCGGTGACGTTGATGGAGAAGGAGAGGAGAGGTAATTAAATGCTAATAATACTTTATGTTCTAATGATTTTTAGAGTTTTCAAGGCATTTCTAAAATCCGCTTAAAGAAATGGACTTCTTTGAAAACGAAAATGGAGAGTGTTTAAAGCCTCATATCACGAACGAAAATGCCGGATTCAAAACTCACTTCGAGCAATAACTCACCTCTTCATTTGACTCAACCATGAGATTTGGCTTTCAATATATCGTTATCCGTGGCCGAAATATGTATTTCAGTCTTAACAGTCTGTAAGTTTGTCTTGTTCGATGTGTTTTGTGTTGCTGTCAGTCAGGGAATTATAATGACATTATATAACAGTATGAGTACGTCAGATCTGAGTATATGGGCGTTACTTCTTTATTTCTTCCTTTTACTCAGTCCTGCGTAAATCAGTCTTGCAAAGACAAGACTAGTTATTTCTAAATCTATAAAAAATACCCCAGAATAATAGATTTGTATCGAAATGGAAGAGGTTATTCTCAGTTTTATGCATTGTTTAACCAGTCTGTACTTTAATATCCATTTTGTCTCTAAGGAGACAACGTTGGGGATAGAGGGAAGGGTGAAGATTGATCAGCATCAGAGATAACAGATCAGTAAAAATAATCCCAGGGCAACCTGGTTTGGGGAGAAGGGCAGGAATAGATAAAGAATATGATAACAACAGGGTCCAATTATACTGCAGTTTTCATTAATTTTCATAATTATGACTAACACTATCTAGAACTTATTCCCCGTCAATTAACAACACAACACAGATCCCAAATGTCAATCATCATAAGACAATAATTATTGTTTGAACTCACCGTTTGGAGAAACTAGATCTAGATATCTAGATCAAGATACACCAGTAACAAACTGGATCTTTAACAATCGCTAGTAAGTTACGTTCGAAAGTCATCAAAAAGAAATAATCCGGCAGAAGTGGATAGTTCCAAGACCAGAAACTTTGATTAAAATGAAATTAGATATAAGTTTTCACAACAGTTGGATATAATATAAAACACACAATTAAGGTCGGTTGGTCTTGTGTCATAACAAACTTCTCACAATTACAAGGCGTGAGATTGACTGACTGCGTGTTATTGTGCGTGTCGAGTGGTTTTGGTGTGAGCAGTTTTCAGTGTGTCCATTCGAATCGCCATAACAAGCAATATCTTTGATATCGGGCATATAGATTCAATTATGCCGAGTACATCAAAAAGTCGAGAAAAGGCAGTCTTTCTATGTGAATAATAATTGAAGAAAAAAATTTAGCTCCGTACTAAATTAAATACACATTGGCAAGCATATTTTATTACCACTCACGTCAACGTGCTTCCTTTGAAGAATGGTGAAATTAGATAATCGGGTTGAATATATAACTATTAATTCCCCCTTAGATAGATAGATAGATAGATAGATAGATAGATAGATAGATAGATAGATAGATGGACAGATAGACATAAATATAGACAGATAAACAGACAGAGTGTGTGTATGTGTGTGTGTGTGTGTGTGTGTGTGTGTGAGAGAGAGAGTGAGAGAGAGAGAGAGAGAGAGAGAGAGAGAGAGAGAGAGAGAGAGAGAGATCCGTGGGGAGTGGTTTGAGGATATTAACGTATAAAACAAAAGATACATGTCATACTATGCATATTCAATGATAGTCTTCATCACTAATCACTTGTCTTAACCAACAATAATAATTCTCGCCGTAGTTATAATTTATTGTTGTATTCACTCAATATTTAATTTGTTAATAAATCTCACAGCAGGAAGGATCAAACCCATGCACACCCCGTCAACTGCCTGTCTTTGCCTCCAGCCACTCATTACCGATTTCAAGTCCACACTCAATATTTTCTTTTTGACCGGAAGTAGCCAACAGCTGGACGGAAGTCTGTTCATTTTCCCAATATTCTAAACCAACTCAGTTCCTGAGTCATTGATGTTCTGCTATCATTCTGACAGTCATATCAATAATACCATGAACGTTTTCCATTTTACTATGTCATCCATCAACTTTCTATAAAATCGACCAACTTAACCAATAAATCACGGTACGATAACCATATAAAAAAAGAAAGAATGGAATATTAGCCTCCCTCTTTGTTATGATGGGGTTAAGTTGACTTTTTTAGGCATACCGATCAAAACATCCCATCCATATTGTAAAACATAATATGTCTATTTCTCTTAAAGTCCTTTATGTCTTCGTATTATCATTATCCAAAAGCTTTGCAAGTGTTAAATATAAAAATAAAAGATTAATACAATTATTAAAGTTTCATAACATTATTCTACCATAGGCATTGATACAAGAATGTTTCTATTATCAAATAGATCTACAATGTTTCCAGTTATCACGAAGCCGTGTACAATGACCGTTTTAAAATCGATATCATCTTTTGAATTTTTAATTATGGTTTGAAATGCAAGAGAAAGATTATGTGTTCTTGAAATAAAAGGATGATACTTAACCAATGTCATGCAGACGTGAAGTCATGACCAAATTATTATCTTTATAATGACATAGTCCACTTTCTCGATTTCTGCGTGCCTTAAAAAAAAAGAAGAAAACAAAGGACAAACCAAAAACAGAACATAACTAAGAAAAAAAAACCTAACAAAAACAAAACAAAAACAACAACAATAAAACAAAACTGGTTATTACTTATCAATTTAATCAGTGCTGTTTTAGAAACCCGAAGATTGGAGATGCCGAAGAAAACTTAGACACAATAACAATATTCAGGTCGCAGAAGCCCCCCATTTAGTATCATTACAAACATTAGGTGTTGATATTTGCACTGACCATTCGACGAAGAGATGAGAGATGGAAAAACAGGGGAGAGAATCCACATGGAAGACAGGAAGACTAACAATGTTGCTCACCAGAGGCTTGCTGCTACTAAACCATAGATTAAGGTAAAAGTACTAGATCATCCTCTCTATCAATTTTAAAGTTGGGAATGCAGACCACCATTCCTAGTTTGCTTGTTTCTGAATTTGCCGTTGGTCTAGCTAAAGGCCTCGACCATTGCGGTGAGAAATAGTTTGGGAAGAAATAAAATAGTTGCGCATTTATTCCGCCAAGGAAAACATGAATTTCCCTCGCTACAACTCGTTTCAATTTTTACAATGTTGAGTCTACTGTGCGTCACTGACACGGATTGAGTATGCAAGTACTTTTTCTTCCAAACCTTTTCGTTCTATAAATGTCGGATCCATTCTGTCACGTTGATCTCGGCCTGCTTTAGATCTCTTTCAAATTCATCTGCCGGATGGCTAATCAGATTATGGTTGTATTTGTATCCAAATTTCATTTTCTCTTCTCGAGAGTAAGCAAAAACTTGTTTGTTAAAAAGAACCGATTTACAATATCAACCATCCGCTTACATGGAGACCCTTAATCAACACTAACAGCGTCTCCCAAGACTTACACCGGAAATGACGTGAGCGCGCATTGTCTATAGTAACCAGTAACGTCTTTGTACAATTATTGTCAATGCATGTGTGGCTGGACCCGTCCAGAAAGGTAATGCTAGAAGAAAACTTTCCACAAATAAACTTTAGGAAGCGAAAGTGAGAAATAGAAACAGAAGGGGAAGATCCATGGCATTGGCTGAGTGAGTTTATTTAGTTGCAGGGTCTTCTTCCTTTATTTGTATTTCTCCTCCTTTCCTCATAATGCATTGTCTTTTCACCATATGCTGATGTCTTGACAGTAATATTCAACCCAGTTATTGGGTTTTGTCAGTTTATTTAAAGAAGAAGGAGAAGGAGAATTAATGTAGCCTACAATAATATGAATGTTTAATATCAATCTTATTGTATTAATTGCCTACTTTGGTGTCCTTTCCAGGATCAATGATATTCTATTGAAATTGGAATTGAAATCATTGGTAGCAAGAAAAAGGTAAGCACAGTAACATGATTAAAATGGATAATATCTTACGCAGATCTTGGGAGAAAGATTGATGAAAATATTAATGAAATTTATTGTCGAAACGTTTCTACTACTACGTTGTTGTTGTATTGAATTTAACCCATGCCCACTACTTTGGTGACATCAAGGGTTTTCCTAGACTGCCTTGTAAACAGCCAAGGTTTCTTTTACATGCGTAATTTATACACATGGGAACTCCGATATTATAGTCCGTCTCCGATAGGACTCGGTACTCTATATCCTAGCAACTTAAGGATAAGGGGGCAGAAGAAAACCCGAAAAACTGTGGATTTCAAATTCAAACCTGCACGGGTTTAAACCAGGGACCTTTGGCTTGGTAGGCGAGCGCCTTAACCACTGAGCTATCCGCGCCCCCTTCTCCTACTACATGTATAAGCAATAGAATATGTGAACAAGAATAACTCAACCAAATTAAAGACAAAACAAGACAAATTCGACGTTTCAGTTGTAGAACCTATGTCAAGAAACAAATTTTAATAAACAAAGAATTACGGATCTAGAGTAAAAAAAAAAAAAAATACACTTAGCTTTGGCTTTACATTAATTGATTATAAACATGAGTATTCATTAGATTCAATGGATCTTTACGACTTTAAAGCAATACCAACCGCTGGATTGGCCTATTCATCATAACATACACTTTCCAATATTTTCAGCACTAACATTTACAAAGATTCTCAAATAACATAAAAAGTCGAAAAACAAGAATTTCAAGTTTTGTCACATTTTCCAAGCGGGTAATAATATATTGATATAATATTCATTACACACATTTAGATTTCATAATCGCATACACACGCAGAAAGCAAAAAGTGAGACACATGAAACTTGACACTTTAGTGACACACAAGAGGGTTCTTTAGATGATAAAATTAATAATGGAATTATAATGGGCAAATAAGGTGTTTACAAATGGTGGAACCGAGGCAATGGAAGGAGCAAGAACAGACGGTATTGGAAAAAGCCAGAGAAAAGAATAGGAGAATGAAAAAAAGTCAAAATCTTTTCTATCCGAGAGAGTTCTGAGTCAACAACAACACAAGCGAGACCTGTCACTGGTTCCGGTGAGAGTAAACAAACTTGGACACAAGGTCTGGCCAGCGGTGATGTATGAACAGAATTACGGGCCCTTTCAGGGGAGAGCATTCTCATAACTATTCTTGGGCGGCCATGTTTTTCTCGGACGCTTTTGTTTCCAAGTTCCTTCGCCCCCTGGACTCGGTGGCAAACAGTTCTGAGATTTGATACAAGCGACCGGTAGGCTTCGGAAAAAGAAAGTTTCTATTCGTTTCGCTTCTATTATGTCTAGCACGCCCGGTGTTTTGGTATTAGAATAAGGATGAACAATATTATAGTCCTTGATCTTTAGGATTTATGATTTAGCCAGCAGGTGTTGGTGAGGAGAGAGAGAGAGAGAGAGAGAGAGAGAGAGAGAGAGAGAGAGAGAGAGAGAGAGAGAGAGAGAGAGAGA
>JASKDV010211207.1:0-10307 GCA_032466395.1 Aegires albopunctatus
GAGAGAGAGAGAGAGAGAGAGAGAGAGAGAGAGAGGGGGGGGGAGAGAGAGAGATTAATAATATTATTTCCTGTTGTCTACCAATTTCTCAATAAATAATAGTATAATGTAAATAATAATGTCTTTCATCTCTGGTCTAAAGATTAACCGATTACGTTTCAAGTTTTTAAATAATTGTTATTATGAGTATGTATCATTATTTTTCTCTATGATAATTGATAATTCCACAAACGGTGTAGATCAATGTTGTAATCTTGCCACTATAATTTGTTATTGCATAATATATATATAATTTTTTGTGTAATTAAATTATTCTTTCCTTTTGATAATGGTAATAATACTATATTAATGCTCAGTCTTATATTTTGGGTTCAAAATTGTATGACTTGCTATTATGGGTGAGATTTTTAAGAATTATTTCTCTGTTCCTACTCAAAGGCGATTATATTTCTTCTGGATCAGAATCGATTCCGATTACAGAGTGAAATGACCTTGGGGTCAGTAGATGTGCATAGCCAAGATGGTGGGCAACAGGGAGAAATCATTTGACCATATGACAAAATTATTAAAATTAAAGATTAAAAATAATATTAATTAAATAACCCATACTGAAGCCAGGCTACAGCGTGCCTTATTATCTGCTCGGCAATCAACTTCCCATGAGATCAATGCTAAAATTTCTTTCAAACTTTACTTATATAGCGCGTTAACATTAAATGTACTAATTGCACTTTACTGAGTTTCCCTGGCAGGCCATTATAATCCAGAATCCATCTCAACCCTCCGGGGGATGAGGGAGGGGGGAGCATACAGATGTGCGAGCTGATAAAATGCGCTTTACTCAAGCATGCTGACAAGATCTTCTATTTACAGCCAGGTACCCGTTTTACACCTGGGTACGGTGAGGAAAAGAGTGTAAAGAGTTTTTCCCAAGATCTCAACATCGCGCCAAACCGGGATTCGGACCTGGGGACCTTTCGATCACCAGCGCTTAATGTCTATCACTTGTCTGACCACGATGGCACCAAATGTCTTTACCCAATTTAAGCAATAACAGTGTCGAGTGGTTGGTCTTGCTACTGAAATGTAGGCAAAAGGTTCAATTCCCATTTTACGACCAGTCTGACGTTGAGCCCTTGGGGTTGTCTCATTGCACATTTTAGTTTTAGTTCAAGAGGTTGTTCGAAAGAGACAGTGAAACACCCTTGCTTTTCGGCATACAATCAGATAGCGCTTCTTCAACTGTTAACTGACTGTTGCTCCGCTTTACCAGGAGGTCGAGTAAAGCAATGTACAGTCTGCCCTCTCTAATCCGAATTCCTTCGTTCCCAGCAATTTCTTCGGATTACAGAATGTTCCGGATTACCGAACATTAAGAAATAATAAGAAAAACATTGTTCGGATTACAGAATGTTCCGGATTACCGAACATTAAGAAATAATAAGAAAAACATTGTTCGGATTACAGAGTGATTCGGATTACAGAAGTCCGGATTAGAGAGAACAGACTGTAGTAAACTGGTCTGCAAAGGGGATGAAGATTCTGATGTAGAGACTATGATTCTGTACCAATCAGCGAGCAGTTTTTATTATTATTACATGTAATTGTTAGTGAGAGGTTGGGGGTCAGAGGGAAGAAAGAGATTGTTGATTTCCTTCCCTCTGAGGAAAAAGAAGGTATTACGTTATTTAAATTATTTTTCAAAAGATTAATTTTGAAACAACAATCGTACCCCCCCCCCCCTTTTTTTTTCCCCAACCTCCACCATCATCCCTCTCCTTATCCCACCAACCTCGTTAACTTTTCAGGCTAGTTCATTAAAACAAATTAATTTCTACTTAATTAATCCGCATGATTCACTTACAATGACTGTTATATAATAATTATGAATTATTTCAACTATTACGCTTTCATTGATTTTATAATATCTTCAAGATGACAATGTGTTCTACAATTATTATTTTTTTATAAAACAATTACTGCATGTTTATGTCCTTGTATATACGATTGAATTATTTTGGTGTCAGAAAAACAAATTATATTGTGTAAATCTAAAATCATGTGAAATTATTTGAAAATAAATTTTGAAAACGATTGACTTACAGATATTTGAATTTTGAGATTGTTTTCTAAATTTCGTTTGAGCCTTTTTTTTTTAAATTTGTATTTATTTATATACTTATTTATTTTAAGGTCGTCGTTTCTGGTTTTGATTTTGGTTTCAGGTTTGTTTAATTTTTTTGTTAGCTTATTTGTTTAATGCTGTTTGTTTGTTTATTTGTTTGCTTTTTGTTGTTGTTGTTTTTTTGTTGGGTTTTTTTCTATTTTATCTATTTATTTTTTTTAATAGTTGAGTTCACTTTTGCCTCTGATGTGTCTGATGCAATACTTCAACAGATCAAGTTTTTAACACTCGATTTATTTCCTTTTAACAGATTGAAGAGAAAAAAAATGAAAACGAAAACAAACAAAACAACAATTTAAAAATCGATGATTATGAAATTAATAATAATAATAGATTATTACTACATAGAGCATTAATGCATTATACACTCTTAAGAAGATTATACTTAGAAAATAAGATATGCATGTACATCAGCTTAGGAAGTAGTTAGTTCGTTAGTTATTTGAAATTTAACCCAGTCCACCATTGACGGTGATCTCAGGGTGCTCAGGAAGTAAGTAATGTCAATAAAACTTTAAAATATATCGAAGCTTATCTTAGTTAAAACAACATTGTATTAAATTGTCACAGTCTAAGGTCTCATAAAAAATTAAAAAACAGTAGAAAAAGCTTTAATATTAATAGATCTATCGCAAGTTCCGTAATACAACATAAATAATGAAATAAAATAATATCTCCACTATTTATAGGATTGGCATTTGTAAGGCCTCGAGTCCACAGTGTCCACACAGACCGTACAAAAAATGTATGGTTGCTTCTAACATTATACATGTATTATATATTATTTCCTTCACCATTCGACTTTGCACAAAGCAGCCAAACCGCAAAGGTCGGAAATTGTTCTGCTTCCGCTCCAAAGAATAGAGCATAATACTACATTGTATTTTTTAAAACTTTTTATAATTTTTTTTTTCTTTTAAGTTCTATTCTGTGTTCCGCTTTATCCCTGAATCTCCTTTTTCTGGCCAGACAAAAATCTGGTCTGTGTGGACGCTGTGAATACGAGGCCTAAGGGGCCCAAGGTGAATGATTTGATTAAATGTAGCCAGATTTTTAAGAGAGCATAAATTAATGATAAGCTACCGTCGCCCTAATGCCTTTCCAACAAGGTGGACACAAATTTAGAATTGATATTGAATGGTTGCGCTAAGGAATGAAGATCTAACTTGGGATTTTTTACGATTTATAAAGCATCTAACTCCTGATAGCCCAGAGGCTGTAATTATCCACGTTTAAATAAATCAGAAAAAAAAAAAAAATGGTTTTGCTCCGATCAGCCTTGTATCAGAGCTAAAGGGGGTTTATTATAATGCCTCGCTCAACTAAATTCTTCTTTCTGTTTTATCGTACTGGCCAAACGGGTACATGTTGGAAGAGCATGTGAAAGATCGCAAGTTCGAATCTTAGTTGTGAGATTGTACACAACTTAGTGTTAACATAGGCGTCGCAGTTTAAGTGAGTTTCTATTTGGTTTGCTCTATTTATACAGCCGACTGTGGTTAACCCTTAAAGCCAGGTTGTTAACATGAAATTGCCTACACTGGTGGCGCTGTTCATACGGATCATGTATGGTGACGTTAAAATCTAAATGACAAATTAAATTTCCCTTCGGCGATGCATTACTTAATTACATGTATTCGCTCGTCCTCTCTGATGTGTCAGGTGACATACGGACGACACTTGGGATTCTCATAATAATTCTCTGTTGGCAGCCATCTTGTTAACCTTACCGTTCATCATCCCTGTCCTTTTATGTCCCTTTCTATTTCTACAGTGTTCTTCTCTTGTTTCCATGAGATGGCGTTTCCTCCTACGCCCTTGTGGGGTCCATCTCAGCAGAAAGTCTTTCTGATCTCAGGCCGGTCTTGAAGAGCGCTGGGGGCTGCATTATGCAGATAAGGCCCCAACCATCTCCATCTGCGGTATTTGTTTTCTGTTTAGTTTTTTTTTAAATTGTTTTTGTTTTTATTGTTTTGTTGTTGTTTTTAGAAAGTCTTGAGCTGATAAAAGGTTTTCTTATAAGGTTGGGCCATTATATTTTCTAATATCATTCTCAGGTTTGGAACACCTAAAGTTTTTGACAAATCCCATTGGTGGTTTTCCTGGATTCGGCTTTGGATATGCTTCAGTGGAATTTTTTTCATCTTTACTGTATCAATATGTAATGTATTTCTGCGCGCGCCAACAAACACAGTTGATACAATTTACTTTTGGGAAGGGTAAAAGAAACAACTACACTGTACATCAATAAATAATTACGCATGACTAGGATTTATGAAATTGAGAATATGAGAATTACCGTTTTTTTGTTGAAAGTTTTGATATCGAACACTAAAACTAAAACGTTTCTATGGCCCTGGTTTATCCCTTGAAAAAACAAAAACGAAAAGCTGTTTTAAAATCCGGATTTGAACTTATGTGATTTATCTATATTGTGGTGATAAGTTTTACGATTCTATCTATAATAAGAGCACATGCCACTTAGCCTCAAATTCCATAGGTTCCATTGATGTCTTTTTTGAGGAAGTCTTCCTTTTTTGCTATAAGTTGTTTTTTACAATTCTATCAAAATGGTCATTTTTTACTAATGACCTACTTTACTACCTCCGTTTCCGTGGTCATTTTTATATGTAATAATATAATATACAGACATGTATATTGAAATTTGGTTTCTGAAATTTATCTGAATACAATGTACATGTACTCTATAAGTTGTTAAACTATTAATCAAAACATGACTTGGTAGCTACAATGTTCTAAAGTCAAGTGTATCCTGATACCGGTATAATAATATTACTTTGTGTGTTTATTATGTGCACAATATTGTATTAAATTGTTCTTCCCTCCCATAAAACTCGTGAAAGTTTTTTACATCAATTGATGGATCACCGGAAATATTTAACCTGAGAAAGTGGTCAAAATAACGTGTCAATGCTTTTTATTAGATCAAAAACTGAATCGAAATGGAATCAATCATCATCAATACTCACTAACAGACATGACATGAGTCATGAGCCAAATGTACTATTTTCATAAGACTGAGGTTTTGAAACAATGCCATTTAAAAAATGAACTGACTGCGACCAAAATTTTGAAATTATAATATCTTCCTAAGGTGAGAATCTCATTAGCAATATACATGTTCTATAAATTATCTGAAATCAATGCTTCTATCATAATATTGAATAGCGAGGTAAAGAAATCATTCACCTCGAATATACATGTTCTATAAATTATCTTAATTTAATGCTTCTATCATAATATTGAATAGCGAGGTAAAGAAATGATTCACCTGGAAGCATGCCAAACCTACTATCGCTTTTAAACTTTCACTTTGTTTAGGACTGTTGAAGCCTTGTTTCATATTTTTCATCGTGTTTGTTTAATCATTGCAAGCAACACTGGAAAGGGACAGCTAGTGTAGGTTAAATCTATGTAATGTCACCAACATCACCATCACCATCACCATCACCATCATCAGCATCATCATCATCATTATCAACATCATGATCATCCGGATCTATCTGGTTTTGTTCTCTCTCTGTGAAGAGGTTGGGTGTCGTGATTCTCCATTTCTTTCTGTCCGTTTTCAATCCAAGTGGCAGCGTTAATTCAATTTCATTATTTTCATTACAAACATTATGCCTTCGATGTTCATCGACTAGTTTGTTGTTGTTTTTTTTCTCGTTCTTGATCTTCATCTTGTGTAATTATTTGTAATATGATACGAGTATTCCGGCCTCACCAACAACTATTGTTTGTGGATCCTGTTGTTTGACGCGGTAGACACGAAACTTTAAAGTTGTGGTTAAATCTACATTGTCTAAGTATTTGTATATATATTACTGAATATGTCTGTACCTGATCATTCTCAGGGAAATATTAGGCGTCTGTATAGAATAGATAGACAGCATCATTGTCCTCACTCAATGCCTTCCCTTCCCGTGAATTTGGTGTGAGTATTTGTCGGACTTGATCAATCGGGAGTGCTCTCTTTTCTTTATAATCTGTTAATTTGACAATGGCAATACTCAAATTATCCGTACATCTGTTTAATATCAAAATAAACAAAATCCATAGATGGTCGCTCATAAATGAAAGGAATAAAACATTGACCTTTCAATAATTCACTGAGCTGTTTTGAATTTTCGTATTATAATATGATAAAAAAAAAACAACAATACAAGAAAATAAAAATACAGTACTTGATGTGTGATTAGTTGGGATTTTTTCTTTTTCTTGGAGGAGGGAAGGGAGTAGTTATCTTTCATTATTTTTTGCTGTCATTATACATGTACATTGTTATTATAATTGTTTTTGTTTTGTTTTGTTTCTTGGGTGTTGGTTGTTTTGTTGTTGTTGTTTTTTTCTTATCATTTTATGGGTTTTTTCGGGGGGAGGGGGATTATGTTTTTTTTTAAATTTCGTTTGTTTTGCTTTTGTTTTAAGGCAAGGGACTCATTTCTATGCTTTTTATTTCATTTTTACTCCTGACGCGGAAAGGAGCCATATATTTTTCAGCAAGACTGCTTAACCATTATGTTTTTAGGTGTCACAAGCGTTCGACAAGATTCAAAACAAGCGGAAGACCAATTCGATCATAAAATTGGTCTTACACCGAACTAGAAACCAACGTACGTACTCATTTTCTGGAATAACCCTGGATCATAAAACAAAAGGCACACATCTCATCCGATCCAGACCTAAATTGACACAGGCCATAAAACTTGATAAAACTTGTTCTTCGGACATAGAAGAGCGCCCCACATGTATGGCAGATCGAAGCTGCAATAAAGCCATAAACCACCAGTGTTGAGTGGTTCTTAGAGAGTTAGTTGATGACGTTTGGTAAACAATTTGCAGCGTTGAGGCAAATATCCCAAAAGGTGTGAGCAAACAGCCAGCCACGTTCATTTTCAGGCACGCCTTGTCAGTTCATCGCTCTAAACTCCATTAAAGAGTCTGATATCTACATGATTTTATGTTTAACTCTAGCAAGTGATGTAAGGTAAATCTCTGAGGATTGTTATCAGTCGGATGTCGCATTTTGTTGACATTATGCTGCGTGCTTGAAATGAAAATGAAGAAATGAAAGGGGAAGGATGGCGAGAAAGGAGATGGGAGATGGACAGAATGAGACCATGAGCCAAATCCTCATTGCCAACAAAAGTAAGAATAAAGATAGCACAACCGAAAACCTAGGTCGTAGTCCCACGCTTGTTCATGCATTGGGTTTGTTATCAGTCAGATGTCGCATTTTGTTATGCTGAGTGTTTGAAAGGGAAAAGTCAAGAATAAGGAAATTGGAAGGAAGGCGAGATAGGAGATGGGAGAAGGACAGGATGGATTCATGTGCCAAGTCCTTGCAGTAAGACCGCACAACGGAAAACAAAGGCATTATGGCCACCATACACTACGCAGTTACCAGCTGCACAGTTACTGCACTGTTACTACGCAGTTACTGTACAGTTCCATAGATGATCTGCGAATCGCTCATATATTCATTCAGATTCCATTCAGAGCTAGTCAGGCTAGCGCAACCTCATTCGCATTTGAATTTGAAGCCATGTTGATATTCGGTGGTTTGAGGTATGTATGTGTGGGCTCAAAAATATAAATAGAATGAGAACTGTGCCATTAGCCCCACGTCTTTATTAAGAATTCTAAATACATTTTTATTAAAATGTATTTTTATCACTTTCTCCTATTATTAGTAGTAGTCTTAGGTAGCATATTTCATACTCTGTGATCATGACATTTTATTGTTAAAATCAATTATATTGTTTATAACTTTTCGTATTTATGTCTCCTGCCCCCTTTTTTTTTTCATGTAGTACGCTATTCACTATATTACCTTAGTATTTATATATATTTATTTATGTACATGTATTTATTATTTATTTATTCATTCTTCTCTAAAAAAGTAAAGAGCGTTTTTATATAGCGCGTTCCCACTAAATGTGCTCAATGTGCTTTACATAGTTTCCCTGGCAGGCCATTGCAATCCAAAATCCTTCTCAAATTATGAGCAAACTACAACAAAACACTGCCCTTCTCCTTCTCTTACAATGATATTGACATTTTTAACTGTTATAATGAAGAAGAATGATTCATTGATGTCCTATAATGTATTATGAGTACATAATGTAATTTATTATCATGAATCACTTCCTTCGCCAAGAGCTATGATAATGATAACAAAATAGAAATTAAATATGCACTTAACATTTATCTTATTATACGGATTATCCCTAAAAGTTCTTAAAGTAAAGGTTGAAGAAAAAGGTTTGTGATTTGCCGGTTTTTACTTTTTGCTGTTGTCATTGTCGAAGATAGGCACAGCACTAGAAGCCTAATAATATAAGAACCACAACCAAATTACCTGCCTCACTGCCTATATAATATGATTCATTCTAATTGCATTTGGACAGTACAAGTCGTCTCTTAATAACACTTAACAGAAGACGTTCGAAAGGACTGTGACATGATTGAATTTGCTGATCTTTTGATTGAGTCTGGAGTTCTATCCTCTGGGCAGGTCAAAGACAGGCCTATATAAGTACATGTCGTATAGTATATACTACTATGTGATGATGGCAACATTTGGACTACCTTACGAACACGATTAGTTGAGTTGAACTAACGTGATGGGATCGCAACAGTTGTATTAAAGATCTTTATCTAACATTTATTTAATTAAATCCTCTGGAAAGTCTCGCGAATATCAGCTCGTCTGCTGTAAATGTAAATTGCAGCATGCCTTTGTATTACGATCCCCAGTTCATTAGATGACAGAATATGGAATGAAATCGCCTGCCAGGAAGGATATAGATCTACTCATACTGACACAAAGTCTATGATGATTATGTCTTATCTGCTGCTGCGATATTGGATTACAAATTAGTTTTTAGTTATTTGGTGTACGCTATGATTACAACACCGTGACTATATAATGTAATAAAGACAAATAAGACAGTTAATCATTGATGATCTTTAAGGATATTATTTTATTTATTATCTTTCTATAGGTTATCTATGTAATACTGTTTTCTTACAGCTAATTACAAATTATTTATCAACTTTTTATATAAGGCATTGTTATATATTGATACTATACTAACGGATGATGTACCGGTACTTCTTTCAAAATATTTTCTCCCCTTACTTTGTCATATTTCAATTCAAGCAGCCGACAAATTTCTCAAACACTTGAGACCTCTCCATGTCGTGACAAAGTTTATGGTACTCCAAATTGGTCAGAAATATCTCATAACTGGCAAGGGGTGGATGTTCAGCAGGGCAGTAAATAAGAAGTTGAGTGCGTTTCTTCGAGATTCTCTTACACAGTAGATAAGGACTCTCCGCCGTGAAGAAGTTGACGAGTAAAGATGCCAACACTAAATTGAGATCCAAGTACAGTAGTCGAATATAGTGCGTCTATAGTTGTGCATTTGCTTGTACTTGTGTCGTCTGCTACTGGTTTCCAATATGCAAACATTGATGGACGGTGCAATAAAGATCAATTTTCATCCAACATAAGAACGACAGAATGTAAGGTATTCTTGAAATACGACCTACATGTTTTGCTTTGCTAAGGACTCGTGTAAAAAGAAAAGAAAATTTATTTGTCCAACCCCTTACTCCAATACCGTTCATGCACATGCAGTTTCTTTTTGAAAATCAAATCAACATTAGCTCACACCTGAGGCTTGTGTTGGAACTTCATTTAAGTAAGCACATTCTTCTCTTAAGTGTAAAATACGTGTAAAAGTTTAATTCTATTTAATGGCGTTGATTGGTGACTTATTGATGTTTATTGACACGTCGTTTGCACAGAATTAATTAATTAAATCCTATTTCAAATTCTATGATAAAATTATATATTAGTATTAGCTTACTTCGACTTAAGTTTATACTTATACTATAAGTCCGAAGTGAAG
The DNA here is from genome assembly GCA_032466395.1 of Aegires albopunctatus. NCBI lineage: Eukaryota > Metazoa > Mollusca > Gastropoda > Nudibranchia > Aegiretidae > Aegires > Aegires albopunctatus. Next base: position 10,126 of record JASKDV010211207.1, read on the forward strand.
AGAAAAAATAATAAAAACGAATTCTATGATAAAATTATATATTAGCATTAGCTTACTTCGACTTAAGTTTATACTTATACTAAGATAAGATAAGATAAGATAAGATAAGATAAGATAAGATAAGATAAGATAAGATAAGATAAGATAAGATAAGATATACTTTTATTTTTCCTTTACAAGAA
>JASKDV010211218.1:0-10307 GCA_032466395.1 Aegires albopunctatus
AGAGACAGAGAGAGAGAGAGAGAGAGAGAGAGAGAGAGAGAGAGAGAGAGAAAACCAATTTTCAGTCTGGTTTCAGTCTGTGTATTGCTGATGGCTAGCCATTTATCTTAAGCTCTTGTTATATCACTGAGAGAGAGACAGACAGAAAAGCAATTTTCAGTCTGGTTATTGCTGATTGCCAGCCACTTATATTTAGCCTTCATTATATCACTGAGAGAGGGAGAGAAGCGGTCAACATTTTTGACCTTGCATTAAGGGCAGTCTGGTTATCGCTGATGGTCAGCCACTTATCTTTAGCTTTCGTTATATTACTGAGAGAGAGAAGAGAGGGAGAGTGAGTGAGAGAGAGAAGCAATCAACTTTTTTGTCTTTGCATTAAGGTAAGTTTGGTTATCGCTGATGACCAGCCACTAATCTTTAGCTTTCATTATATCACTGAGAGAGAGAAGCAGTCAACAAAGCAAACGTTACCATTGCTGTACTCAGTCTTTCTTAGCTGTCGTTTTACCACTGATTGTTGATCTACCCATTTCAAGGGTAAACTTCTCTTTTACAAAATGTTCCGAGCTACGACTAAATATCCAAGCTTTAGATCAATTAAAAAAAGCAATTGTAATCATACTTATCAATAATCAAACAGACAATATGAGTGGTCAAAACGAACACCTACGATATCACATCGAACGAGAGGGGTCAGAGTCATATCGAGTAGTGATCGACAACTTACGTCAGCTGGTCATTCACAAGTTTACGCAATCACTCGCCTCTAGTCTAGTGAATGACACGGCTCGAGAAGATATGAAAATAATAGGCCTGTCTGGGATCTGGTTTTGTTATATCGCCTACGTATAGATGTAAGAATAATTCGTCTTGATTCTTGATAAGGCTGGTGCAAAAACGTGTCAGTGTCCCTGTCACAAAAGGTGCAAAAAGCGATACAGTACATTTGTGTTTTGAAATGACCAGACAAATGAAAATCAGACATCAATTAAGGTACATGTAAGTTCGTCGGTTGCTATTGATGTGGAGATAATATTCGGATTAGAGAGGTAAAAGTAGCGATTTGTCCCCAAAAATCGTTTGGATAACGGAGGGATCCGGATTACAGAGATCCGGATTAGGGAGGGCAGACTGTACTTATTCCATTATATTAGTTGCTTTTCCTGGGTTCAAGGTATCGATGCTAACTTCCATAAAAATGTATAATTAGAGGCTTATAGATGTGTAATTACTAATTTTTCATTTCTTCAGGATTTAGTGTTGTTGTTTTTTTTTATTTGATAACAAAGGCCATTACATTGACATAATTTGAAAACCCTGGTTATATTATGCTCGTATTACAGTTGTTTTATTATTGTTATTTTATCATTATCATTATTAAAGTTATTCATTTATCTGATTGAAGTATTCTACCATCTTTCAGAATAATAAGCACAAAGTTGAGCGAAGCGTGGAGTAATTTGTCTGTGGAAGAGCGTCAGAGATGGAAGGAAGAAGCCAAAAAGAAAGCTGAGCAACAACGACGGGAATATCCTGATTGCTGGAAAAGAAAGAAATACAGTAAAGATGGACGGTAAATCGTTGCCTGTCAGGTTATCCCTCAAAGCCAGAATTTACATTTATTTTGTTGTTTGAAAGGGTAAATATTGAAAAGGTTACTTTGAGTGAATGCCTGTCAACTGGACTTTCATTAATTATCTTCTCAAGGGATCAAACATTCTGCTGCATAGCCCAAGTTGAAAAATGTAACTTACTTAGAATGACTGTGTGGACATCAGAGAATTTTTTGAAAAAAGGAGATGCTCAACTAGGGGAAATCCATCTCTGCATGTCAAGTCCAAGATTCTTGTTTTCTGTTTAGGTTGTGATAAATTTGTAGATTTTCATTCTATGTTGATCGCAGGAAAATTTTATATTCCATTTGTGAATGAAATGTCTTCATTGCATTGTTTATCTTTTCCCCCGACCCATCCCGTAGATAATTGAGAATTTTCATTTTGAAACAATGCATTCAAATTCAATAGCAAATTTTATGACATAGAAGTGTTGCATTAGAAAAAAATTTGTTAATTGGATTTTTTAATTGCTTGTATTCATTCAAAAGGATAGAAAATAATTCATTGGTTTAATTTAAATAAATCGTGACAAAAAAAAAAAAACAAGGAAAAAAAAAAAAACAGCCGTTCTTTGCCCTTGCATAAGAAGAACGTCCATCCATCAGGAATTTTCTCAGTTCTTCACTTTGATAATGCATTGTCTCCATTTGCTTCTTTGTCTTTCATATTAATCTGTAACACATTTTGATGGTATGTTTAATCGTCATGAGGGTTATTTTGTTATTATTATATGTCTTAGTTCAGGTAATGAGTGAGTCTGAAATCAACATGAAATTGATAAGGAGCATTAGAGGGTTGAACATGGAGACAGTTGACAAGGGGAAAAAAACAACCAAGATATTGCCTTACATTTTCTTGAATTCGATAGCTGTGATCATTATGTTACATACATTGCATGAAATTGCAATAGACATAATTATAAGGCATATAAAGTAAAGACACAATTGCAATGACAAAATCAAGTTTTATCAGTGGAGCAAAATAAGGGATGTTGTTAATAATGTCACTCAATTATTCTTTACAAATGGCCATTAAAAACCTGATGGTCAACAAAGTGGTAGCTATTCCAATGTACATCTATCAATTTGTCAACACTCTCAAGCTTATCAATCTTTAGACAGATTTTTCTGAATATACAAATCAATGGATCACAATTTAAATCATTATCATTATCCAAACCATTCTTTCTGCTATTCCTTCCTCTCTTCCTGTTCACTTAACACAGGAGAGGTAGCAAATACAGTTAGCTTTTTGTTTTTTCAGCTACCCATCTTTTGCTTTATCACAACCTAGTTTACATATGGCAGCATGCCCTGGGTCACATCCCTTATGATAAAGGAGATTTGAAAGAGATTTTGTCATTCATATAATAGTAGCCCTATTTCTTAAGAAATCATTTTAACATTTAAAATTTTAGGTAGACAAAATAGCAAATCTTTTTGTTGACCGGATTCTTAGACTCAGTTTGTGAAACTGTGTGGCTTCATAAAGGGGGAAATTTATATAGGAAAATACTACATCTCGACGAAGTAATGGGTTTTTGGATAAATTTTGAACCGGGTTCTTAGAAAGCGGATTCTAAGGCGAAGACCACTGTAACTTGTCATCTTTACATGACATAAAGAATATGATGTCATTAAGACATTTTGCATGAATATTATATTTTTTGAATGCCATTTAAAGATTAATTGGTTAAAGTATGAACTATTGTTGTCATACTTGATGTACATGTGTAGAAAATGATTAACTGGTCCCAGGGGTGTGGCTTGTATTGATTGATCTCATAGAACTACACAATGCCAGGAGAGTCGGCAACACATTCAGGAAGAGCTATTTAGTCATTTTATATGTGATTGAAATAAGGAATAACATTTAAATGATGATCTAGAAATTTATTGTATTCCACCACTGTATAAGTCATTATCATTATTTGTATTGCACCAGGGAAATATGAACTGGTATAAATATTTCATGCTGGTACAAATGGTGAGATATTGATAATTCATTTTGGTATGAATTATATTTTTCACAATCCTACATTGATTGTTGGAAGATAATCAATATTGAGAGCATTTTGTATTAATACGCAGTCAAGAAAATGAGCTGTTCTTGGTAATTTTTCTTTTTTTAAGAGCAGCATTTCTATATTTCTAACAAATCTTTATCAAAGAGGAGACTTCTTGGCTTTTTATTATTCTAATCACAGATGTAATTTTCAAACATATCATGCAGATTTTGCGCTGTGTTACAAGGAAAATGATTGACCAGAAATCAGCATTTGTTGGATGCAAAGAAGTGTTTTAAAGTAAATTAAATAAATAATTTGGGCATAGCAGTTTGGCCAATGCATTGCATAATGCTACATCATTGCTAGAAAATTTCGTATTCAAGGAACTTGTAAATTACATTAGGGTCATTTTAACATTATTATTAGATAATTCTTATGGTGCAGATGATTTTCAGATTTAGACAGTTTTACTACATTCTTTTGGTTCATGCTTTATCTTTATTGCCTAAGGATCACTTTCCTTATCATGTCATGCTCTTATTCATTTTAGAAAAATTTTCAAGTAACATTGCAGAGTTAGAAGGTTTTAAATGATTTAATTGAAATAATAGCTTGAAAACTCATCTTGTGTCAATATCAGTAGAGATGAAGAATAGTGACCAATTTTCTTTAGCTTATATTTTTCCTTGCATAGTGGAAATAACATACACACATTCATATAATTTATTGTTTGTAAATTAGAAAGTGAAATATCCAGTGCATTGGATGTAATGTGGGAATTTGAGGTTTTGCTTTGACAATTAGTGTTGATTTACATAACATACATTCTTTTGAGATATTCCAAGTTTGCAAGGATAGAAAGTGTTTCATTATTATTTCATGGAGTTTTTTAAGCTGTTATAGAAATATCCCACTGGTTGTAGTTAAAACTCATCAGCATTTGAAATCAGATTGCCTTTCTTTATGTCCTTCATACATATGTAATACAACTCAATTTGATATTGCTCAAGAACATTTCTCTACATCTTATTTGGCATTATGCTCATATAGCTTGTCTAAGGAAATATTGTCAGAATGTTTTATAGTTTTATTGAGTCCTTGAGTAAAGCTACTCTCGGTCTCAATTTCCATGTTTAGGACTCGACATGGTTCGTATATTTGCTCATTGCTTTTGTTTTACTTTTTCTTTTTTCATTTAAATGACTCAATTATTTGTTTTGCTTAAGATAAAGTAGTAAGATAACTTTTATTTACTATGAGTGTCAGCTTTAACCAAGAATGCCATCTACACTTAGTTATTACACTTGCAATCATGAAAGGGGATGCCCTATACGACATTTGGCTGTTATTTATTTACCCCTGCTGATAAATATTATCACCTCTCTCTAGTAGGGCGTCAGAGATGATTCTCAGTTGTTTCTTCCCTCTCTATTTATTGTGATTTTTCCTTTGCTGACAATGACATTATACTACTCATTGTATGGCCTGATGGAAATAGTTTTCAATTTCTTTTAACCTGCCCTTAATAAAACCCACTCCGCATTTAAACTTGCACATTATATGAAACAGATTTTTTTTTGCTATATAAGATACACCTTTTTAAACTCCCTATTAGATCAGAACTCCACATTATAATCCCTTTTCACCGCAAGCATGTAATAAAAAACATACACCCACATTTCTAAGCTTGATCACCCTACAGTCAGGTGACTATTTTTAATTATATTCAACAAGGAGAAAAATATATCCCCATGAAGATCTATATATTTGTCCCATGGATTTATGGGGGTCATTGAAAGTTGAAATAATACAGCATTTTTTAAGATAATAAATGTTTATCATTTAGGAAGCCCTGACCCTCCGCTTCCTACTCGCCCCCCTCTCTTTGGGATCCTGAGTATTATTCAGTAAAAGTAAAAATATGTACCGGTATATGGCCACAGACATCTTGATTCACCTTTTAGGAAGTTGGTAGCAAAAGTTGAATGAATTGGTCGAGTCCTACTGCCTTTTCAGAACCCATTATTTAGAACTAGTCTACCACACCACTCAAGCGATGCTACGGTATGTAGAATTATTATGGTTCCACTGCTTTAGAGGTGTTATGGGCTCAAAAGGCTCAAGGTAGAATCACTGATAAAACTCTAACATCGCCGTACGATTTTAGTTCTCTAGTTATGTCAAATGAATTAACAATCCATTGATCAAAGGCGGCTTGATGTGGTTGGTGGTGTTTGCTGGCAGAAATTCGAGATGAATGGTTTTCAGGCTTTCAATTACTTTCAATGTTAGGATGACTTGGACAATTTTCTACAATCATAGCAATGGATGGATTGTCCTTATAATAAAAACTTTTGGTCCAGCTTTTGTATACAGATTTCAAATAGGCCGCCATCAACCATTCCTTTGCAGTTGCAAGATACGCTACAGGTATGCTTTTCCCATTTTGAAGCAACATGGATTTGCCAACTTTTCAATTACAAAGAGAGACAACTTTTCAGTCATTATAATGTTTGCTCTGTTAGTCTTTCTTTGTGTTAATTTTTCTTTGGCTAGTGTCCTTCCATGGCACAGCTCTTTCTTGATGCATGACTCTTGTTTGTAAAACAGCGATAACATAGGCTGGTCTCATCTGCATTTAAAATGTTATTATTTGTAAATTTCTTCAGAAGAGTGATGAGGTTTCGACAGAAGCCAACTGTCTAAAGATAGTTCTATGTCAACACTTGAAGTGACTGAGCCAACCATTATAGCTTTAAATTCAGTTGCTCCTAGTCTCTCTGCAACCTGCTCAGCTTGACAGAGTGACGATTGCCCTAGTTTCTAGTTTGCTTGAACCGCGATAAGATGGCTTTGTCCACAGAGGCATTGGGCGAGAATCGTTGTCTTTTCCATTGCAGTTCAACAAGTGACAATTTAATCCTTCCTCTGTTCTTCACAATTGTTGACAGGGGATCACATACTTGGCAGCAATGTCTTTCTTGCTTATGATTTTATTGTTGATGTCAGCCAAAAGCTGCAGTTAGACATCATTACTCAAGGTTTTCCTCTTCAGTGATGCAATTGATAAGTTGAATTGACTTGTATTCATTTCTAGATCATTGTATGATTCGTTGTATGATAAATACATTTTTATCATAGATAATAGATCTATATGGACAAGCTCTATAGCAACTGATGGTGATCTTGTCAATGTCACTCACTGCCTGATTAGCCTTAGGGCATGGGATTTCACTGATCGTAAATCATGTGATTTCATTGGCTATTTTTATGAATAATAGTTTTTAGATAATACTTGCAATTTTATAGTCATTAAATATCAGTGTAGGAAATTTTTAAAATCTTAATGATAGCAACAACTTTAGTATCACTCTTCCTTTCTTATTGATAGCTATATTCTCTTCTCCTTGGGCTTTTGTTTTTAAATTATGTTCGCAAAATTCTTACTTTTACAATATTAAGTTTTGGAATCTTTTCAGCAGATTGAAGTTGAACTTTTCAAATATTGTATAGCGCTACATCAAATATGCTCCAGTGTGGCATTACAGTTAAAACTGTGAGATAACCAAACATGGTTGATAAGGTTTGATAATCTAAAATCTTTTGAAAAAGTGCTCTTCTTTTATGTAGTATTTGGTAATTGCATGACATGTATATTAGATATGTCTTTCCTTTTTTCTTCTTTTTATTCACATTTCCTGATTTGTCATTAACAACAAGTAAAATGATACACTGCGTCCTCATAAGACTCATAGCAGTAAAAAGATGTAACTTGACCATGTAACCTTAATGTCCTTTTTTAATGTGCAATTTGAGGAATATTTGAAGAACAACATTGTATTGACTATTGTGATTGAAATGTACTTTCTGCCAGTGTGTCTCATCCCAGTACATATATTGAGTTCCACTAGTATTCTATATTTCAATCAATGTAACCGTAATAAATTATTGAAGATTTTATGGTCCATGAATGCTGGCTAGGGAAATCAGTATTGACCTCAGCAGATTAATCTGAAAAGAAGATTATCATGGCATATAACATCTTTTATTATTTGTTCAAATTAACTGTTGACATTTTTGTTAATGGCAGTTTGATTTTAAATTATTCTTAAGAAACCTATGAATGATCAATCCTTTTGATGAAAAAATTGTCAGACTAATGACCATTTAAAAGATAATGTTACTATTATTATCAAAGCATAATAAATTTAACCTAAAATATATATAGTTTCTTAAACCCACACAATACAAACAGAAGAAAAAAGGGTGAGGTAAATAACAATTTTAAAATGATATTGATATTATCATTTTTCTGTGTTGTAAATGTACATTTTGTTGGTAAAATATTGTAGATTACTTTATTTGAAAATAAATACCCAACACAATTATTTATTTAAAGTTTCAACATATTACTAAGATAACAAATCTTTGTGATATTTGATGGAGGATATCTCTCTGCCTTCAAATACTTATTGATTAAAAATGGCAACAAATGATATTTTAGTTTGAAATACAAATTCTTTTATTTATTGACAAATAATATAACATTTCAATGATTTTTACAAAATTTTCCGATGGAAAGAACAGAGAAGGAGAAAGGTAATATACAAATTCAAATGAATATTTAACATTGCTATAACTTTCTTTTAATGTCTAAAAAAAGGATTTATTTTTTATCTAGATAGATGAAGAAAGTACATTTGTAAAGATTTTGAGAAAATTCTTTACTATGATCATATGTGAACTATTCATTGATTCAACAGAGTTTCATAGCATGTGTTTCCAATTTAAAGGTTTGTGAAGTTGGCTCAAACTTACTATGATGATAGTTGTCTTAGTATTTGGTCCTCATTCTAGTATTGTTTTAGAGTAGAATTTTGTGGTGCTGTGCTAGAATTAGTTGACTAATGAACAAGTAAAGTTTAAAAAATACATTGAAAACAGAGTTTGAAAAAAATAAAATGTATGGAAACTCAACTAAAAGTAAAACAAAATATGACTGGCCTCTCCTCGTGCAGAATGTCCAATGGTAAACATTTTTCCAAATCTAAATGTTGTGTGGTTTTCTTTCACTTCAAAGATAGCCGAAGCTTCAAGGCTGGAGGACACTAATAGCACAAGGCAATAAAGTCAAGTCAGGTCAAATGTTTTGTGGTTATATTTTCTGCTGATTTAAAATACACAACTTTTTATCAACTAATCAAACAATATTGTGGGATTGCTTGTTCTGTAATTATGAAGAATTTTTGAGGTCTTCTTGATTCAAGCAGAGCACCACAGAATGCTCACAATTAATGAAAAAAATAGTTTTCTCTCATTTTCACTCAACTTAGTATTTTAATTCAAAGATGAAGGATTTCTATTCTTACATGTTTTTCTCTTGTTTTCCATGATTGTCATATAAGAAAACATTGTGATGACTGATCTTTTATTATCTATATATTCCAATGTCTCTGTGATTGAATGACTTGCAAATTTAGATGAGAATTTCTTAAATAATTGTTGCGAATACAGGGGTCATTGATTGTTTTTTTATCATTCAAATATTATCATTACTCTATGATTTTGTTTTAATGTCATTCCCCAACTCCTGCTATTTGAAAATCGAATACATTTATAGAGAAAGAATTGCTGAGGATATTTTTTTTTCATGCATCAAGATATTTGATAAGAGATAAAAGAAATATTTTTAAGGCCACTGATTCTGAAAATAATTCTCTTTCTGTGCAAGGTTTTAAAGACATAGTTTTTTTGTTGATATTATGAATTAATAATTAACAATGGTATGCATGTTTTAGATTTGAATGTCTATTATAAGTGACAGTTTTAATTTTGTATGAATTCTGACTAATTGCAAAATTCATTTGCTTTGAATATAAGCTTGAGTTCTACATTTTTGGTAGTGATTTCGTTTGTAAATATTTTTTATGTTAGATGGCCTTTTTTTACTTTTAATCTGGACTGTTTAGTTTGCCTTGTCAATTTTAAGATTTTTAAACAAATTTTTATGACTTAAATTGTGGTGTGATGATACACTCGAATCATTTAAAGTTTTTCCTGTTTCTTTCTTAATTATTTAATTTTCCCTTAAATTATCAGTCCATGTTTGGAATGCTTTTAGAGTTAGAATCGTTTTTGTTTCATCCTAGTTTAATGTAGGAAATAGAAATGAAAAATACCATTATGGCATGGTACTATTTCTTATCAAGTTATTATGTATGAATGACCTCTACTGCTGCTATTACTACTACTACTACAATGACTGTTACCGTGCCTAAGTGCTTTCTTTCAACTCACCCCTAATTTCTGTATTTTTGAAGTTGTTGGGCGATCTTCAATAACTTATTTTCTTTTCTTTTTGGGTTACATTTAAAAAAAAGATATTTTAGTAATCAAACTCATTTAAATGAGTACGCCCATCTCTAACTTTCAAAAACTATATCATACTATATTGTGGATTTGGTTTTTCATAATGTTATTATTACCATATGGTGACCATTTAATATCATATGCACAAAGCATTATGACTTATTATTATTGTAATTTTTTCTTCATCTTCTTATTCCTCTTCTTCTCCCCCCGTGTGGTTCCCGGGGGTAAAGAATAAGGCCAACGCTTCTCCATGTGCGGGTCGTAAGAGGCGACCAGGGAACGGGAGCTTCTTCTCCCATCTGTCCTCTATC
>JASKDV010211229.1:0-10307 GCA_032466395.1 Aegires albopunctatus
AGAGAGAGAGAGAGAGAGAGAGAGAGAGAGAGAGAGAGAGAGAGAGAGAGATAATAGGTAATTAAAAGTTAAACAGAGACAGACAGCTTAACATAAACAGATTTAGTTCTTATTTTCATTAAATTTAAAAACAATTTAAGAACAGAGAAATAAAATCAAATAATAACTATAGTGTTGCTTGTTACATTACAATTAGCATATTCCTCAAGTAAGTCATATAAATAAATAATACATGTAGAATATTATAATTCACCGGCACAATATCATTATATTGGAATGACATTTCTTGGATAGAGATGTGATATTATAATAGTTAAAAAGTAAAAATAATTTTAAAATCAAATTGTTCCGTTCCTTAATTAAAATAAAAAAATGGCAAAAGCTAACTTGTTCTTATCATTCAAATTTTCATTAACTTATAATCTTCAACACCCGGTTCGTAAATATGAGACTAAAAAAAGTAAACTGCAATGGTTAAAACATGCATCACTTAACATTAAGTGGACTTCCCTGTCAGAGATGTTTCATACTAAATAGTACTGTATATTGATGGTGGTTGGGAGACTGTCCTTCAAAATGGACATCTCATGGCAAGATCAAGAGGTTGGCATGTTTGTTTGAAGGGTATGAAAAATAGCAACCAGGCATGGGTTGCCATAATAAAGACTATAATTTCATTTATTATAATTTTTAGCTCGCTATTGCAAAAAATATACAAAACAAGCACAATCATCAACACAGAACATCACACTACATGCAAAATGTTAGCTTTCTCAAGTGATTAGAACACATTATCCAAATGGTGGTTTGAAAATGTAGAAGAATGGCTGGTCCCATGGGGTGTGCTTGGCTCAAACATGCTGGTCTCTTCAGTGAGTTAAAAAGAGAGAAAAGGTGAAAACTTGCTTTGAAAAAAAAACAACAACCATACCAAGGAGTATTGGAGGGGAAAAAATCTAGCAATTCTCCTTAATCAATCTTTTTCTGTTTTATCTAAAAATCATTTCTAAGGCTGCAACCAAAATTGAATGAAAATATGAGATTTCCTTAAGAAAAATGCTCATATTTTCTACATCTTTCCCTCTCTGCTGAAGTTAACTTCTAAAGCTTGAAATTCATTTGAATTGTAATTTTTTTCTGCCTCTCACTAGACACATACATCTTTTGATTTGATTTGGGTCTTTTTTGGTTCTAGCAGAGCATTTGATTTGATTTGATTACAGCATACAAGGATGAGAAAATTAAAGGTAGGCAAAGACCAAGAAAAAGAATAGACCAAAGGGTTGAAAGAGGAGTTGGAGAGAAAAGAAGTTTTGATACGTCATAGCCATGATATGCAACTTCACATTCCAAAAGTAAAAATTAGGTTTGAGAGTAGGTAGTGTTAAGGATTAATTTCAAATGCAACTCTTAGGACTGAACTCAATAGCTAAACTGCTATGCGGGCAACTATTATTACTCTTTGAACCCCACTCGTACAAGACACCTCCAACCTTGTTTGGTAACACTCATGAGATATCCACAATGCCTCATGCTAAAAGAGAGAGCACTTTTTGAAAGTAAGAAGCTGACAATCAATAAGCTTAAAAACAAACTGGAATGTCTTGCGTTTTGATTCACTTAAACAGCCTATACTGAAATATAAGTAAAAAAACAACAACTTTGGTGCAATCAAATACTCTTATCATTTTCATAGTGAATCTATGAGGAAATAAAAAAAGCCATGAGGCGTTTGCAAAATTGAGCTAACAAGTATAGCAACCCACTGTAAATACATCTGGATTATCCTTTTCAAATAATCACACCCAAAATGGCTAATATATCAAGGTCTAAATCAAAGGATTGCAAATTAATTAGTTAGTTACATCAACCTATCAACCTCTACAGTCATCTGAGAGCACTTGGAAAAAGTAAGATGATAGGTGAGTGGAATATATTGTATCGTACTTAATTTTTTTTAAAATTTAATAATAAAAGGGGATAAAAAACAAAGGAATTAAGAATATATGAACACATCAAATAAAATAATCTTATAATCTAAAAACCCAACTATTCCAATAGTGTCAAATAGATTTTAAAATGGTCTTTTTGAATCACAATAATATGGCAAAAATGCAACAAAACGTTAAGGATTCCATCGTACAGAAAGTAAAAAGAAGATAATGTCTAGGTCTATTATTACTGCTGGTTTCTATGATATGAAATATAATAAGTATCATGGTATCAAGGCATGGAAAAGAGACGTAAAGTTGTCAATGATGATTATCAAAATGAAATTGACTACGAATAAAAAAAAAAAAAAAAAAAAAAAAAAAAAAAAAAAAAAAAAAAAAAAAAAAAAAAGAAAAAAAAAAAGAAAAAATAGAGAAGAGAAACAACCGTTATAAGATCTAAGTAGCATTTACTTCACATGATCTGGCATTCGAAATTTTCCAAATATTTCTGACTTCGTTTCTTAAAATATTTATTACCTCGTATGCATTATTGTAAAATAATTCCACTACTGCATTGATATATAAATAAACTCATTGACTAGAAATATGAATAACATCAAATACATTAAGAATATGAAATAACCCCTTAGAGACAAGGACAAGAATCTATAGAAGGAAAAAAACGAAAACAATCTAGTGACTAGAAAGATAATTAAAGCTTTTACTTTTAACACTACAAAGAGCAAATTCTAATATTTCTTGAGGCTTAAATACTTCTTATTACTCATTTTTTACATAGAATAGCACAAAAATTAAAGAGCAGTGTTTTAACCACACTCTAAAGCATGAGAAGGCTTACCCTCCTCTTTGACATATCATTATGTGGGTTAGCTAACATGCTTTAAAAGCAACTAATTAAAACTAATACAGTTCGGTAATAATATACATGTTTTAAAAATACATTGACAAAATTAAAGGTGCAGAGTAATCAATAACATAAATATTTATTTCTAATGCCATGGATGAAGAAACAGGAATCATCATTTCATGTAAAAGTAACACTTGCAGACATTATTTTAATATATTTTTTCTAGAACACAAGCTTAATCTTTAAGATATGTTTTTAAAAATATAATACAAGAAATGCATATGGATCTGTTAGAGGACACAACATGTAAATAATACATTTCAGACATCTGAGTATTTACAGAAAGAGAAATACACCCACAACCGTGACATTAACTCTCTTATTAAAATATTTTTCTAATCTATTCAAAAAAAGAAATGTTGACAATAAGTGTTCAAAAGTATTGGACAAATTCCAATGGCTATTTATATCACAACGCTGATCACTGATAAAAATGAAAGTTGACGGTGTTGATTCTGCACTTCACTCAATGCCAGCAGCATACAAGCATGGATGCCAACCTTTTGAACCACTCTTCCCTCGCATACATTCTCTTTTTTCATACTAAAAAATATAATTCAAATTAACCTGAAGCATAAACCTCAACAAACATCCCTGCCTTATACTCTTTATCTCATACAATATGGCCATCAATGATACGATCAATCATAACACTAATCAAAGTATATGGCACGTAGAGACGCACAACAAGGAATTCCCTCAAAATTTTGGCGTAACAATACTTGCAATTGTCTGACATAAAAACATGTTTAAACATTGAAAAGCAAAAGAATGAATTTCGGTTCACATCTATCTGGCCCCCAGTAAAATTACGATTAATTTTGCAATTTTGCTATTTTTTGTTATAATTTTTACCACTGTATGCAATTTTTGCTATTGCTAGCATTTTTTGTTGTTGTTGCAATTTTAGTTATCTTTAGCAATTTTAGTACCAACAAAGGAAGAACAAAATTGCAATTTTGTGCCAATTGTGCTATTTCTGATAGCAATTTCACCATTTTTGTATTGCAATATTGGGAATTTTCAAATGCAATTTTCTGCAGGCCAGATCTATGTGAATAGAGCAGAGATTATGATATTTTCCATAAATCATAATTATCCAAAGCCTTTACTGGCTTTACATTTGACTTCATGTGGATAAGTAGCCATACTATGGTAAAAATGATAATAAAAGAGTTATCACAAAGTGTTTCATTACGAAACTCTAGTACATCACAGTGAATTTACATTTTAAGTTTTGATTATTCACATTTTTTAATTTGATTATCCGTCAATGTTTCATCAAGAATAACAGTAAACTAATTAATTCTAGATAAACATAGACTGCTTTATATTATTTACACATAAATAAAGATAATCATATCAAAAAATCATCACACTATCAGCTATTCTTCCTCTGAGAGTTGAATCTGAATAAATCTTAATACAAGAATGTAATATCACTTCATTTGACATAAATTGTTTCATAAGATGAGGATCGTAAAATCATGTATTCATATTTTTTGGGGGGGTTACATAACATTAATCCTGCTATCCTCACTCCTACACAAATTTTTAAAAAAGAAAAGAAGAAAAAAAGGCAATTTAACTCTTTGATTTTGATTCCCCAAGGGAATTTCAAGGGGATACATGTAATTTTTAGCTTTTCTTTCTGTCTGTCTTACACTATTGATAACTCTTTGATTCCCCAAGGGAATTTCATGGTGATACATGTAATTTTTAGCTTTTCTTTCTGTCCGTCTTACACCATTGATACTCTTTCAAATTTCAAATAGTTGTTCTACATTAATCTACACCTAACTACTTCTTCTTACCTAACTCATTTTATACAATTATATATATATATTATTTTGGCTTATACTCTGAAAGGGGTCGATGTGTAATTTTTAAACAAGGGTGATAAAATACCTTGAAAAGGAGAAACTGACATGATATCAGAGCCAGAGAAATCCTCTTACAGGGCTAAAAGAGTTAATGCTGCCTAAGAAAAGTCAGCCTGGCAATCACTTTCCTTGGCTTTGGCAGCAAACAATTATTCTACAAGCAGGAGCCTGTAAAGTGTTTTTTTTTTTTTTAGCAGTGACAAGGTATTTTGTTACTTTTGGCCATTTACGAAATAATGATAAAATCTAAAATCTATTTGTCCCTTAATTGGTATTGTTTTGGGTGATTTTCCTACATTCACTGTTAAGCTAATTATTTTATCTTGATCTTTCCATATACAAATCAGTTGATTGTGTGATAATGATTACAGTAATCATTATAAAGTCAGTCATTCCCTCTTAAAATCAATAGAATAAATTAACTTTAAATTCTTAAAGTTTACAATAATTAAATTTTCATTCTCCTGACAATGTTTATAAAAAAAAAAATTGGTTAAAAGAAGAATGGAGAAGGAAATTGTCTAAAAACATATACTTATAATGAAGAAATGCATTCAATGCAAAGGCTTATTCTGAGTTTTAAGACAATACATACAATACATAAGCTATATCTGACAATAGATATTATCTTCAGTGCTAAATGCATCAATAAATGAAACAAAAAAATATAAATAAATAAATAAATAAAATCAATCTACGTTGAAAAGAATATAAATAATTCTTACATCTGAGACCTTTTTTAATCTTAACAGAGTGTAAAATAAAAATGTAAACTCAGAATTGCAATTTAAAAGGTCATGAGAAAAGTGAAATAACACAATGTCTAATATTGAGATATTCATTTCATGCTACATGATGATCTATGAAGATGAGGATGAAAAAAACAAATTAACTTGGTTGGCTACGATAAGCTTTACTGATACTGGTAAGACTTTTAATGTATAGAATGATGCAAATGAGTAAAGTTCAATTTTGATTAATGCCTTTCTTTCACCTTAGATATTAAAAATTCTCTGTAATCATACTCGTCTCTTTACAATTCATTTGCAAATTGTTAGAATTCAATAACACATCCGAAGTAGCAAAAGAGAATTCTATCCTTATTTGATATCAATACTTCTTGATTTTATAAAAAGAAGAGGATCTTAATGTTAAAGATCTTTTACACTGAAAAAATTACTGAATGCAAAACCAGTAAAAAGCAGTAGAGGAAATTTGTGAAGTGTGAAATACATCAAGCATTCAATGAGAATCATAACATTCATGCCTATAGTCAACTTATGTTCCACATCCAAATTTCTTTCAAAAATATGGACAATAACGCAACCAATGTTATGGCAAGTCATCGTAATATTTCAAAGTGGAAAATGTTAAAAGAGTAATGATGACTTCTTTTTGCTTTTACTTGATTGAACACATCTGAATATAATAACAATAAGAATAATATGTATAATTATTATCATCATTGGAATCAAAATACAACTAAATTTGGAACAGTGGCAGGATTGTCAGCACCAATAGGTGGAAACATGGAATACGATGAGAAGAACACAATCATATTTTCAACAATGCTTCATTATAAGCTTTGTAACAAGCTATAAAAATAATGCTTATTGAAAAATCAATGCTTTATAATGAGAACATTTCTCCCAACGATAATAACTAACTAGCTAACTAGGCAAATAAATGTGGGAAAAAATTATAATTAATAACTTGAAAAAATCCATAAATGAAATAATAAAACAATAATAATAGCAATATGGAAATGATCTCCTTCTACAAACTCAGCATGTCTAGCTTTATGGGTAATTACTACTTCAACAACTGATGTTATTCAGTGAATATAAACTAAGGGAAGTAGGCCTAATGCATATTTACTAAGCTGGACAGCCAGCAATAGGCATCAATAATTTCTATAAATGTGATGAAATAACATGTCATCCCTAAAGCATTCGTTGGAAGTAAAATCCGTGTGTATATCCACTAAGCCTATCAAGATGATTTCAACCCCAGCATAAACTCGGCCACACCAAGGTAATAAACAGTCTGTGCTATGCCAAACAAAGGAGCTATCACAAGGACTCGGCAAAAGGCTCCCTTGAGAAAAGCCTTGGGACCTTCGTTGACAATAACTTTCCTGAAAGTAAAGAAATGGATTGATAAATATACAATTAGATAAATAAATGAATATATGTTAATCAATTAATTAATCAAAGGCATTTGATAAGTATTACGTAAGTATGCCAATGCTAAAACACCTGATAAGGAAGATCATTACACAATAAGTGACATCTTCTCAAATTGTACTGGACAAATCATTCAAAATACAATCTGATTTTCTTCAAGACTAAACTTAGTAAGAGATGGTTAAATCTTGTTTCTCTATATAATTTGCTACCTGTTTCAATATTAGTCATCAGTCTACAGCAATTTTTCTAATTACATCGCACTTGTAATATCTGCTCTTAAAGATATTCTTGAATTAATTCTTATTTACTGTATGGAGGTTTTACCATAGCAGAAGAAACATTAATCATCATGAATTTAACATCTTGTCCTAGAAAAATATTTATGAAGCAAGCAGATGTTGAATCAAAGAGCAAATCTAATAGATACAAAATGCTTGGTAGTATTATGTTACGCATTGAAACAAACCATCACAACAGTAGAAAATTAAATTAGTCCAACTAAAAGACGATGCATCTGCAGCCATTGTGCTTGGATATGTTTAAGTCTCATTGGATGGAAATTGTAAAAAGAAATCTGTTATCATAAGAGAGACCTACCTGAAGCAATCAGCTATGCCTGTGTAGTACACTTCCCCTTTGCCTTTAGTAATAGTCTGTAGTCTTGTCTTCACAACTGTAAATATAAATCATTCATTTTGATGTTTACCATAATTTTGTACTATAAACCCTTACGTTGCTCCCATACATGTGGCTTAAACAACCTTGCAGCTCTTTCATGGATGAAGAAAAAAATTCATACATCAACTCAAAGAAAAGAATTAATTTCAAAGATTGATGGAAACCATTAAGGACATATCATGGTATTCACTCACTCACTCATATTCCCATGACCAGTTGATCGTCGGGGGGAAGGGGAGGGGACTTGCGGGAAGCAGACTTTACCAATTCAGTCATCAGCCTTCCTAAGGAGTTCATTCAAACTTAGCCCTGGGCAGTCCTTGATGTTGTCTTGCCACAGTTTCTTCTGTCGTCCTCGTCTCCTCTAGCCTTTAACTGTGCCCTGCACCGTCTTGCATAGACTGTCATGACAGACAATGTGTCCAAACCATGAAAGTTTTCTTTCGTTTGACTATTGACAATAACAGCTCTTGTCTACCTGCTCTGCCCTCTACCTCTTCCAGCACATCTTTATTTGTTCTATTCTCTTGGTATGATACCCTCAGGAGTTTACGGTAATTCTTATTTTCAAAAGCACTGATGCGCCATTCTTTGTCTGCATTTAGTGTCCGTGCCTCACAACCATACAATAATATTGATAGTATATATCATCTCACAAATTATTATGCCAGCATAAGGAGTATGAAGTTGAATACATCATCTTCATTTTATAAATATCATGGCAATGCTCATGCATGCTAAAATCAAGCATGATTCATATAGGCCTACATGTTGACAAACGTAGACTTCCTATAGTAGGTAAATTCAATTAATGTTGGTTATTCTTCTACATGTGAATTCTAGGTAGGTCATATTACAAAATCAGTTAACATTACTTAAAATGTAATGAAAAAAATGAAAATGATATTACATAAATAAAATGTCAGACAATTGAAATATATCAGACCCTATTTGTCATCATCCTTCCTTTAAGAAAACAATAATTATTTCTTAGAAACGTATGAATTCATTTAAGAAATAGAAAGAAGAAAAAAAAAGAAAAAGAAAGAAAAGAAGTTCTGCCTGAACTTACCATCAAATGGGTTCACCAGGGTTGACGCCGTACAACCTGCTATACATCCTGAAATAAATGAATGGTAGAAAACAGCTTGATCGCTTCCCTCTCTTCTTTTGCCCTGAAAAGGATGAAAATAATATATTGATAACAAATAATATAACCTATATCAAAATTGACAAACAAATTTAAAAGAGTCAATTTCATTATAAAACCAGTCCCAGATAATAAAAGATCAGTCTATAGCTTTTTAGAAAAAAAATTATATTTCAAAATTCATTTAAATAATAGTACTCGTCGGCAAGATATAAAGGCTAAAAATATCAGAGAATAAAACTATTTACAAAATGATATATAAAAAACATATTTATTATATCAACAAGATTGAATTGCAAATAAACTTCCATTATTGATATCATTAATAAATGAAAAACGTGATTCAATACAAAAAATTAAAGTACTTGACGTATTTAAACAGACATACTAGAGCATTCAGGTGGGCGAAAAGAGGGAAGTAAATGGCAGAAAAAGTGATGTCCCTCAATGCCGTTGCCCCACAACCCTGGTACAATCCAAAGATGCCACGACTGCGAATAAGGTCAAGGGCTATTTTGGTGGCCGACAGTTTGGCTGGTTTGCCAACTGTGGCTGTGGCTGCTACTGTTGCATTTGTTGAAGGGAGGTCAACACGTGCTAGGGAAAAAATAACAAATGATAGATAAGAAGTATACTAATAAATGAGGTTGGGAAAGACTTGAAGGCTGAGATGAAGACAAAGCTAAAAATGGGTCCATAGTCTGTACCTCTGCATTAAATACAGACAACTAATAGATTTTTTCTAATCATGCGATTTATCACTCCAATATCTTATCAACTCCAGTGAGCAGGGATGCAGCCATTTTTATTAGAGTTGTGATAAAAGACAGGCACGATCTCCCCATTATCTATACTGAATAGTCTTACATGTGGTGAGGAAGAAAATGTGTAAAGAAACTTTCCTTAAGGTTGGACAGACAAATTAAGAGACTTTTGCTTGCAAGGTGATGATGCTAACCACTTGATCACAGTGCTTTACTCTCTTATCTTTATTTATTGTTATTACTCTTATTACAGATAGATGAAATGTTTCACTTTACACTGCCAATGTCGAACGAAGTGGAGGGTTTGCCTTTATAAAAATTTAGCATTAATTGTATTTCAATTGATGCAATGAACTTAAGGATAACTCTATCCACAGCAATTTAATTTTTGCAGAGAAACAGTAATACAGTTTACGTTGAGAGAACAATGGCATCCTATTAACAAGTTAAAATGGCAAATGACTTACAACTTCTTCCAGCATCTTGAAGTTGTATTTTCAACAATTCCATAGGAGTGGTAATGGTAATCTGACACAGACCAGCACCTCCTCCAGCAATGAGTTCCCGTCCAATGGTCAGTTTTCCTCTGTAAGAATGAATAAGGCAGTGAAATTGCAGCATGATCTTTGACTTTGAAGATTGCAAAGGTAAGTGAAATATAATAATCATAAACTGCTGCCAGATGTCGGGCATCAATTATGAGTTTACACGAGAGAGAGAGAGAGAGAGAGAGAGAGAGAGAGAGAGAGAGAGAGAGAGAGAGAGAGAGAGAGAGAGAGAG
>JASKDV010211240.1:0-19452 GCA_032466395.1 Aegires albopunctatus
AAATGGTGAATAAAGGGGTTGTGGTTTAGGAGGAGAAGTGACACATGTGTTTCAACTCTTCGATTATTTATAAGGATGATGAAAATCTTATTTCATGATAATGATTCTAATGTTTTATCTCTCTGTTTCAGGAGAGTGAGCGAAGGGCCTATAACCCAAAAAGTTTTTGCAAAACTTATACCATGGACAGGTGTCCTTTGAATACAGGGGAACAGAAAGATATGCAAGAATTTTTTACAGACATCATCACAAAACTGGAGGAAACTTCTCCAGAGATGGTTGGTTTTCCTTATTTCTCAAGAATGGCCAATAGTTGTTGGTGACATTGAATAAGAAGTGAAATTTTAATTAATGGCCTAACGAGGTCCATAAAGCTGGAGCTTTGTTTAATTTCTAGTAAGAAGCAGAATTTAGTGCATTTTAAGATTCGCATCCTGCACAAGACGCCAGTTTATTAGAGTTCCAATAAATAGTAGATATTAGGCGAGAGTCTAATTTGACAAATTCAACACCAGTTTATTTTAGGCTTTTTTTTACTCCACCTGCTTTGCTGGTACCCATTTTGCGTCTTAAATGATTAAAGACAATTAGTTTTTCATGGGCCCTCCATAGAACTCAACATCAAGTGTTAGATCTCAAGATATCTGTTCCGAGAGATTATAACCAATGAGCCACTTATCCATACCCTAAAAAAGAAGTTCCTCAACAGTTTTTATTATTATCTGAAGCCTTTTGTATATGTTATTTATATATCATTCCATGTATATGCATAAAAGTAATGCTCACTCATATCATCCGGTTTTTAAACATAATTTTATGTTATTTTCTTGTTTTTTTTTCTTTTGCTTATTATTCCAAGTTTAGACAAAAAAAAATTATGACAAAAATGGGAAAGACACCTAATTTGTATTGCTTATTGTTTTGTTTTTTGTTTTTGCTCAAATTTAAGAATGTTAATAATCTTTAATAATTATTTCATGTACAGAAAACTGTCATCAAAGAAATGTTTGGGGGAGAAACAACAAACAATGTAGTTTCATTGGTAAGAGCTTGGCACTTTTTTCTGTTCTTTTCTTGTTTAATTTATTTGGAGCAGTTTTGTTAACAAATTTAGAATGTCAATTCACTCTTATACAATTGTTCAAATGAAAGATGTCTATGGAAATGCTTATCAGATCCCTTCCACCCTTTTGTCTTAATCTATATGTGCCTGCCTTCCAAGGTAGGATTTATTTTTCTCAGGTATTTTAGTAGATATCTGATCTTGAAGCAGCAGTAGAGCTTTGATTATGTTGTACCAAAAAGTACTCCTTTGTTTCTTGAAATACTCAGTCATCACAGAGCCCTGATTTGGTCATCTTTTTGGCTTTACAGCCAGCAATAGGGCTCTGAGGCAGTCGATAATCTCAATTTTGTTTCTTACTTTAAAAGATAATTTTTTTGGTGCTCCTTGTGCTCCAAATTTTAATGCTTCATCAATCTCCATTTATTCTCATTCCAGGATTGTAGTCATGTAAGCAGAACATTTGAAGAATTTTACACTGTGAGATGTGGAGTAGCTCATATGAAAGATCTTTATGTAAGTAACGATGTATTTAATTGTAAACTTTGTCATTTATTATAAGATAATGCCATTTTAACAACAATACTAAAGCAATATTGTGAATTTGTAATGTAACATGCTGTCTTTTTCCCAGGAATCCTTAGATGAAGTGACAGTCAAGGACATGCTTGAAGGAGACAATATGTACACTTGTTCTCATTGCCACAAAAAAGTCAGAGCTGAGAAAAGGTATTTCCAATTTCTAATCTCTGAATCTGAATATTTATGAACCTTTTTCAAATCATAATTTAAGTTTTGAGATAAGAAAATTCATGATAACTTAGTTATAAGTTTAAAATGATTTATGATTTGGCAAATCTGTGGGACTATTGGCTGGTAGACATTCTCATGCTTGTTCTGTCACCCCAAAAAATCGTTCTATTTACACGTTTCTCATACGAGGCAAATGTCTGTTAAAACCATCAAAACTTTATGTTCTTACCTGTGTTTAGAAATTATTCTTCCAGGTATCTGTTTTATATTACGAAATCATAATATTTAAACGAATACTATCTGGTATATGAATATGCAGAGTACTAGCTTTTAACAATTGGTGTTTTTACTTGTAACGTTATAGAATTGACATTTTTCAGTTACTCATTGTGGGATGAAAAATGAAGAGAGCTTTATTTCCACATTCCCAAAATGTTGAATGACCTCAGAAGACACAGCTAAAAAATGGCTTAGAAATAACTTTCAGAACAGATGTCCTTTTCCAAGTCTGAATATCACAAATTTCGACTTTCTCCCCTTTTTTGTGTGTGTGGAAATAAACATCCTGATCAACCAGATATCTCAATTCCCTAGATTCCCGATTACAGAGGTTGCTAATATATATATATGACATGCCCTGAAATTTTGTTGTATACCCTTACTTTAATGAACCCTTTCTCTTCTTACCACTCAGAACTTGTTTCCGAAAGCTGCCCCAGATTTTGTGCTTCAACACACTTCGTTATTCCTTCAACATGATCACAATGATGAAGGAAAAAGTCAACACTCATTTTTCTTTTCCTGACTCATTAGACATGTCACGTTACATGGAACAGAATCTCATTGGGAAGGATAAAATCAAAGGTTATATTTATTTACATTCTTAGGTCATTAAATTGAAGTCAAATGATATCATTACATTTCCATGCAATGGTGTAATTTATAATAATTGTTCTATTTCTTTTTTTTTATTCAAAAACAATATATTTTTAGTTATTCTGTTCATTATGTAGACTTAGTTAAACATTTTTCTGTAACATGAATAAACATTTGAATTTAATCGTGCTTTTTAAAGATAAATTGAGGTTGGTCAAATCTAATTTAATTTTTCCTCACTTCCATCACAGATGTGGAGGGTGAAACTCTAGAAGACTCTGAGAAGCAATCATTTGAATATAAACTAATTGGAGTCACTGTACATGTGGGGAGTGCTGAGGGGGGACACTACTATAATCTCATAAATGACACCCAGAATAACAAATGGTATGTACGGTCAAATTCATGTGCTTTAATTTTGTGTTTGTTAGGGGCATTAAATGCATCATTTCTTATTTTCATCATCATCGTCAGTGTTATCAACGATAAACAGCATCATTAGTCTTTTAAAGGCTTTGTCAATATGATTTCTTGTAAAGCCCTTAAATGATTCATAACCTTATATTGATGATAACTATAAGATTATTGTAAGTTGAAATTTTCACTCATAAACCTTGCAACTTTGTAAAGACCTTGATAGGCAGTAATCTTTCTTCATAGGTACCATTTCAATGATGCTGATGTCAAACCTTTTGATGCTAGCAATATTCCCCATGAAGCTTTTGGCGGAGAGATGAATGTAAGTATTTAGACCTTCAAGGAAATTGATTCATTAAGAACATGAATTAAAGTTGTTGCCTTGATGAACAAAATTATTTTGAATTCAATGTGAAAGTGACCAAAACATATACAAATTATAAAGGATTGACTCATATGGTGTTAAATAGAGACCAACCCTTGGTGTAAGGTAGGACTGTCTTGAGTATAATATCATTGGAACCATTATCCCTCGTCTTTAGAAGAGAAATGACTTTTTTTCTTTTTCTTTTTTTTTTTTTTTTTGGAAGAGAACGAATATTTTTTTTGAAACTTTATTATCTAGAAGCACGTTGAAAACTTAGTTTAATTGAATTTTAGTTTCATTGAATATTGATTGAACATTTTTTCCCCCATTTCTAGGGCAAGACTTATGACACTGTGTCCGAAAAATATTTAGATTTTCCTATAGAGAAGGTAAGGGCATGTTGTTTACATCTTTTTAGTTGTTTGACATGTAATCATCATAATTAATGGAACAATAACCTATTCCTCTTCCCCTACCCCTTCCCCTTAATTTTTTTATTTCTCTTTTGTTACAAATACATCAACTTGTATTGTTGTGTTCCAGACAAACAGTGCATATATGTTGTTCTATGAACGTGTTGCACCTTCATCAAAAGATGAAAAGCAGGAGTACAATTTTGAACTCTCACCAGATCTTTCAAATGTAAGTTATTTCATCTTTTGTTTTTCATTGATTATTAAGATTATTTGCTACCATGCTGATAGCTGAATCCTTTGGGGTTTGTGTGTGTGTGGGCTTGTTTAAAATGCACTTTTTTTATTGATTTAATTTAGCATGATCTTCTAAGTGTATTTTTGTAGCTTATTTGAGTATGATGATATTGAATAGAGTTTCTTTGGCTCTCAACCCTGGGAGTATCCAAGTTCAAAGTGCTTTACAAAAGCGGGAACCATATTGGTTTGTTATATTGAATTAAAAGATGTTTGAGAATTGTACCATAAAATCTATGTGTTATTTATATTCTTCTTTTTTACAGTGGATATGGGGTGACAATACTCAATTCCTAAAAGACAGAAGTATTTTTGATAGGATGTACTTTGAGTAAGTATATTGTTTATGTAATGTGGTGATGGTGTGTGTGTGTGTGTGTAAGGGGGGAAAGAGAAGAGAATTGTTTCCTTTAAATCAAGCTTCTGTTTGGCATACAGGGTATAGAGTATGGGTAATTAAAATATCTTGTTTTATTGGTAAGTTATTTCTGACTCAGAGTCTACTTTCAATTACATGTTTTTTGTCATAAAATATTTACCAACTGAGAGAGAGAGACTATTGGCGGAAGCGCGCACAAAAAACCACCAAAAAACAACATAAAACATAAGAAAAAGGAAAGGAAAACAGATTTACTGTAGTACTACGGCCATATGATATAGGATAGCGGTATATGGATATTGGTTAAACGTCCTCAAAGAGTTGAAACAGTACTTTTTATATAACTTTACCAATAATTGTTTATTTAATATATATATATATATATATATATATATGTTTATGGGATCGCTTCAACAAGTTTTCTTTTTGACAGACATATATGGCAGATGTGTTCCCATATACCAAGCACGTTAAATGTGGAATTCACAGATGCAGCCAATCAAAAGGCTGTCATACTTGCCTCGTGCTTCTTCCTAGAGTCTTTCATCCATGCCAAAGAAAAGGTAATTTTGTTAAGAAATAATGTTGGAACGTTTGTAGACCGTAATGCTGTAAGAATAAAGAAAATCATACAGGATAATTTCTTTTTACTTTAATAACCCAAGAGTTCAGAGAACTTTATGGTATTGAAATTGTCCTATGCAAGCCAGTCTCTTATCTTGTTTGTTGTATTGATTGCCACGTGTAGCATGGTATCGATATAGATATAAATATATATATACGTATGTATGTATTAAAGAATAATGTAATATGTAATGTACTTTCTGTGCTGAGACTTGTATGCTGCTTTACTTATTTATTTCTCTCTCTACAGAAACCAATCTCAAATTGGATTGATTATCTAAACAAAAAGTTCAACAGTTGCCTTGGACCATGTGAGGTAAATGCCAGAAAGCATTTTATAAGTACAGTCCAATCCAGTTATTTCAAATTCCCAGTTATTCCAAATGTTTTTTTTCTTCCAAAAACAACTGGGAAATTTTTTATATACAAAAGGACCGGTTTATTCCAAATTTTTACCTGCTTCGACCCACTTAATTAAATTTTCTTTTTGGTCAGTGAAGAACAAAAATTCAGACAAGATTAAGAAAAATTCCGTTAAATATCAACTAAAAACTTCACGATTGATCCACACAAAAGGCAGTTGGGAGAGCTAACCGACTTAGAACTGATAAAATCCTCAGCAAACTGCAAAAATTGAGCATGGAGGAGGAGGAGGAGGATGACTATGAAACTCAACAACGTGCTTTTGGTCAACAAATGGAAATGCTGAACAACTTTAGTGGGTTTATCCAGTTAAATGAACTACACTCTGCCTCAGACACTGTCTTAAATTAGAAGCCATTGTCTTTGATAACGTTAGAAACGGCTCCAAACATCCATTACATATTACTTCAGAAAGTGAGAAGCTCAAAAATCTTTTTTATGCTGTAAGGCAGCCAGCCAGTGACGGTACAAAGCCCGTATGTAGAATGCACAGGGCAATGTTTTCACTTTTAACCTGCTATACACCCAAAATTTTAAACTCACTTCATGAGAATAGGCATTTTCGGCTATTCCAAATTCCTGGTTAATATCCAAATTTGTTTCATGAAACCCATCCAATTTGGATTAAGCAGGTTCAACTGTACAATGACAGCGCACACAACTTTATGATCAGATTCAATTATTTTTAACATTTTTCAAAATTAGCCAATCAGACATCTACCTTTCAGGTGTTTTATGTTATTTAGATTTTAAGCTTTCTTTGTTTATGATTTATAAAGTTTTATGACTAGTGATGATGATGATTAACAAGTTTGATGCTTTCAAATAGAGATGAAGAATTATCACAACGTGATTCTTACGATGTTCTTTTGTTTACTTCCTCTCCACTTAGTGGCTTTTGGATCACATGGCTGAAGATGACTGGTGGTTACAGCATATACTAATCAAATGTCCCAATAACATGATTAGGCAAATGTTCCAGAGGCTCCTCATTCTCATGATCACACAACTGAGCAAAGCACCAAAAGAGTACATTAATTTGGGGTGTGTATTGGTTTCATTTCCTTTGCATAAAAGAAATTATATCATTTCCAGTCTACTGTTTGTTTGTGGGTCTTTTTTTCTTTTTTTTTCTTCTATCTTTCTTTCTTTCTTTCTTTTTCCATTATAGAAAATTTCCGAGATTTAACCTTATAAATAAATAATGTACATATTGGGTAGTGCTCAGATTAAGATTGATTAGACATCTATTTTTGTTTTGATTTGTGCAAATTTATGTTTGTATTGTTGAAGAGGTATTATTTTCTTTAGCTTGTGTGTTTGAATTGATTGATATTTGTTATTCTTTAAGGGATGGAGGAATGGACACTGCAGATATATGCGGCTATAGTTGTCTCACTAGGTTCATCACAAAGCTCTTGTCCAATGTGAGTACAAATAAAAATCTATCAATTTATACCCTACAGTAAAGCCATAATGAGGAAGTTAAGTGAATAGTAAAGCAAAGATTAATTGGTTTTAGAGAGTCAGATTGAAATTTTGTAAGCAACATGTATCAGTAATAATATATCTCTCTCAATGGTTGGGGAAGTATATTCAGTCCTTTTATTATCTGTCTTGAAGGAATCCATAATAATCATCACAGGCAGGTATGGATTTAACAGTTAACATGGCACCTGTTTGGATAATTGCTTTTATGTAATTAGATATGCATGGTTTGTTTATCAAATACAAGGATTATGTCAATGTCAATGTTAATTTTAATTACCATTCGCATAAATTATTCTATCTATGTATATAATATATGTATTTTCATATGTTAATGTCACACGTCTGTAAAAAGAATTTCCCGAGAGGGATGAATAAAGTATTATTATTATTATTATTATTAAATGTGAATCATAAATTGAAATTAAACTCAATCTTGAATTCAATTTACTTATGTAGTGCTTGTATCCACAACAAGGCTGTGCTTATATTTGAATTGTTCATGTTGTAGAATCCTTAACATGGGCTTTGATACATTTTGGGAGAGCGGAATTTGATCTGCTTGGGGGTTTTAATTCTTGTTAGCATCTGTGACTGAAAGTTGTTTTTTCTTTCTTTTCTCATGTCACTTTGCAATGATATACGATTTATTATAGAATGTTCTCCTTTGCCATGCTATAGATTGTAATAGTGTAACAGGCCGGCTAGTAGTTTATAAAATGAAAAGTAATATTACATTTCTTACCACTTTTTTTTTTTTACTTTCGTTCTTTGTGGCTTAGTAAATTCATATCTTTTAATCATCTGTTTTTCCATTTAACAGCTAGACTACATGCGGCCAAACAACAAATTTCTTACTGAGTATTTCACATTTCTACTCGAGTTTGCCAAACTGCAGGATTCCAGTGAAGATTTTCCTTCAGCATCATTTCTTAATGCCATAAATACTATTAGTATGGTTGTCAAATTTTACATGGGCAGCAAAGCCTCTCAATCTGAATATGTAAGTAATCAGACGAAGAATTGTGCCATAGAAAAACCATGCCTAGAAAAAAATAGTTAATTTCTTACTTTGTTGCTTGTTCTCATCCAGCATCTCTTTACTTAAAGCGCAGATGAAAAATCTAGAGAATAGAACTTGTTGTTTTCAGTTTCTACATATGACTAGCAGAGCACCCGGCGAAAAAAAAATAACCTATTTATTGACTTACTGTATTTAGATCTAGATCCAGAAATCTCTATAATCTAGATTTAGATGTATCTGCATATTCTTATTTTTGCGTACATCATTTAGATCTAGCGCTCCTGATTGGATTCGAAAAAGGTCTACGAATGTCGGACTTAGATTTTTTTTTCTTTTTCAATGGCTAGACGTATAGAGTAAGGCGGATAAACCAACCAAAGGCAATAATGTCAATTCAATTAGCCTAAAACCACCTCCAGTTCATTCCAATTGATCATGAAAATATAGGAACACTGTGTAACTGTTTCTTCGGCCTCTCCTTTACTTATCAATCTTAGGTGGAAATACTGTCAGATGAAGATGAAGAGGAGGAAGTAATTGTGATGTCTCCCGATGAAGCTCGTCCTACTGCCCTTAGTAAAATGATCTCCCTCATATCTTATCTTGTTGAAAGTGCAAGAGATGGACATGTTCTTCAATTAAGTGATTCAGATATGACCTTCCTCATTCGTGGAAGGGTAAGACCTCATTTGACTTTTGTCCTTTTCATGAATATTTGAAATCATTCACAAAATTGTTCATTTTAAATAAGTAGCCCAAAGAAAGCCTTTTTATAAATTTTTTTTATTAATTGTGCTGAAATATCCTAGTGTGCTACTACCATGATTTAGTGTATAACTTGCTTTAAAGAGAGGGTTGTTGTTTAGGGTTGAAATATTTGGTATCCGTTAGGTAATAGGCAAATGAAACAAATGAATATTTCGAATTCACCAGGTTATGGGCAAATGAATTTTTGAAAAAAAGAAAGAAATTAAAATAAAATTCCGCTTATTTATCTCGGATGAGAAATTTGTCCTTTGGTATTTACTGTCACAGCATTAGCCGTAAGAACAGCGCTGCAAACGTAGGCAATTCGTGTTAATAACCTTGCCCAAGAGTTAAACACGATGTCTCCAATGAGATTCGAACCTGTGACCTTTTCGAGCTTAATGGTTCTGCCACCGTGCCACCAATTAACTTGAATATTTGATATTACCAGCTTATAGGGGAATGAAACAACCTGGATATTTGATATTTACCAAGTTATTGGGGAATGAAATAACTTGACGTCTTTAATTTATCCTACAATCTTAGGCTTTACATATTACTTGCAGATGATCTTGATTAAAGTTGCAGTATTTCAATGTAGACCTAATACCCTTGACTCTATCATTTCAGCTAACTTTCCCCAAATTCATTTAGGCCGTTCCTATTGGTGTCATTTACAATGTCTACAGTAATTTTACTCTGCTTTCTTGAATACTATTTTATTGCACAGTATTATTTTATTATAAGTTGTGGTCGTTTAAAAAAAACAAACCCAACCCATCTTTTTACTCACAGGGTCATCCATTCCTGATGTATCAAGTGAGAGACAATATAAACATTGACCACACTTGTAATCTCATTGTTAGTTTGTGTGCCTTCATTGACCAGTTAGCTGTTTCGGTAAGTGCAAAATATTCTCTTGATATTTAAAGTATTTTGATTTTTTAAAATCTATTTTACATGATACCTCTCCACATCTTTCTATTCATTGCCTGTATGTATAATTTTACTTATTGCCGTTATTTTTCCCCCAGAAGTTAACTGAAAAGTGAAATTAATGATGTTGCCGTTACTATTATGTGTATCCAAATATGTTCTCCTATAACCTCCTGGCTTGATCATTTTATGTTTTTTTATGTCTGTTTGCTATTTGTTGTTTTGTTGGATTTTTTTCACTGCACAACACAAAGAAACAAACAAACCAGAGATAGCAATCATGATAATATAATATTGGTAATGAGATAATATATTACTAAGGATGAATATTGATTTCTAAATGCCTTTTTGAGAGAAATAAAACAAATATATTATATGAGAGAAAAATAAATGTTTTAATCATTGTCACCGGCTTATGGTGACAATGTCGCATTGACAGATTTTCTTGACATGTATTCTTTATTGTTTTAATTTTTCAGATTGTCAACGCTATTTTCAACAACATCAAGAAGTTAGGAGATGTAAGTGTTCTATTGGCTTTCTCCTACTTTTTCCAATCAAACATTATTTAAAATATCTCAGATTTTTGTGTGTGAATAGGATAAACAAATTAAATCTCTTATTGTTTATATGGTGAATGACTGATCAATTTTATTGATTTTGTGCTACTAGAATTACACAATATGGTTTGTAAGTAGTATTTCATGCAGAGCATCACCTGTGCCTTTCCCTCCAACAACTCCCAAGACAAAAATACATAAGCTCCACAGATCTTCATCAAATTTTACCACAGTTTTTCAGTTTTTATTTATATATTAATTTTTCCTCTCCATATTTTATCAATCAATGGTACACCTTTGTTACAAATACTATATTAAGAAATATAATTAGATGGGGACACATAAATACGCAATAAGATTTCACTTCAATTCAATTCATAGAATACATTAATCCCCAAAGAGAAATTAATATTCTGACATGTATAAAGCATGTTAAGTATATAGGCTTATTTATAAGATAAGAAACAATAATATTGTGTCAATAGCAGCTTACTGACCTCCGTATTTGACCTTTCCTTTTCAGCTTGCTAAGCCATTCTTTGACTTGCTGACTCAATTGACGGAATTCTCTGGAAGACTGCCCGGCTACCCTCCATTCACACAGCACATTATCTCGCGATTGTGGGAGGTATTTTTATAAGCCCTTTTATCCTTTTAAATTTTTGTGATAAGGCTGTGGTTGACAAAATTGATAATATTGATGAACATATTTCAAACATTTATAGAGTACCAGCACTTCAGAAGACTAGTAGAAAGCAGAAAGCCTCATCAGTAGTAAAACCTACCATTTTGACATTTTTTGTTCTACCTTTGGGCCTAAAGCATCTCATCTACCCATTAATCTTGTGTAAAATATGTTGTTGCCAAAAATCTTTCTTTCTTTCTATCTTTTCTTTTCTTTCCTTCTTTTTTTTTAATTTTTAAAACTTTGCTACTTTCTTAATTTTATTTATTTCCTTTTTAAAAAAAAGTTATTGTTATAAAAATCTGGGTATGTTATCCAATTTTTCGGTCTCATTTGATTGGTTAAAGTGTTAAGCTTCCATAACATTTCATAAATGTTGTTTCTGTGTTCATAGCTGACTAAAGTGACCCCTCGACAGTGTTTGGATTGGTTGACTAATAAGGTGATCCACAACCGTTTGGCAAGGCAGTGGACTTTGGATTGCTTAGAAGGATGGGTGGAATTGTACATGATGGCCTATAACAGCAACGTTGTCAGAATGGGTAGGTCGGCGCTCACACCCTATCCAGCAATGCTACTTTCATTGAGCTCCACTACTTTTAAAAATATCAGCAGCTGCTCAACCGTAGCCTTCATCTTCAGGGTATTTCTCTGATGAGCATTTGTTGTTGTTTATCATTACATCTTTACCCTAAAAAGGCTGCAAATCTCTTTTATTTCTTGTAAAATATTGGCTTTCAATAGTAAGAAAAGTTACAGAAGTAATTTTTTATTTTGCACCAATGGGGCATTAAACATTAATATACTTCAGTAATGTGCATTCTTATCAATTTTCAGCCTTTAAAAAATTGGCCTAGTTGCAACCCCGTTCTATCTCATCCTCTTCTTGGTCTAAGATTATCCAAACTGTTTCATTTCGGCCACCAGTATTCTCATCTGCATCACGCTGTCCTTTTACTCATATATATATAACAAACTAATCTATCTCCTCGTCCCACCCATCTCCATAAAAAATTGTTTTTTTATTTTGGCATCTTTTCTTCTTCAACACATGGGGAATATGTTCTACTTGTGACCTGGATTTCCCCACTAGTGTTTATTCTTTAAACTTATTCTTGTTTATAATTTCAGCAAGTGCCCAGCTGCTGGTGTCTCTGGTCCCGAACGATATTTTTAGAGCAAATTATCGACCTAGAATAATTCCAAATTGCCCAGCCAACATCACAGTGAGTAATTAATGAAATAATGTTGTTTTTTTTTTAAATGCAGCTTTAAGACTTAATTAAAGAAATCAATTTGAGTATTTTAATACAATTTTCTTTCTTGTTTCTTCAGCAGACAATTTAAGCAACTAGTTGTGGATCTTTTTCATAAATAGCAACTTGTGTGTCTGTATTATGTGTGACTCAACATCTTTCCTTATAACATTAATGAAGGCTTGAAAGGGATGGGCTGTCATTTTGCTGTCATAAAAAAAAAAAAAATGAATTTTGGCAAATCTCTCTTTTATTATAGCAGATCTAATTCATGGTAAAATGAAACTTCTCATAATTTTATGTCCTGTTATTTATGACAGCATGATAACATTGTAAAGTAACATTGAAGTTCCAATTTTTGCCGGTATATAAAATAATAAATAAGATACTTGTAAAATCCTGAATTCTAGAGATTTTTTTTTATTGGAATGGTTTATTTTCTTCATTTTTCGAAACAGTGGGGCAAAGAGGATTTGGCAGTCATGCATAGAGTGAGTATCATCCTTGTTTAGAGCTTTTACTTCAACATCATTTCTGGGCAGGAGAAGTGTTGTAGTTAAAATGGAAAAGGAAATAGAAATAAGAAGCCATTTCTTTCATTAAACTGTAATCTATTAGGCATTGGTGCTCTCACAGTTGAATATATTTTATAACTCATATAGTTTCAATATAAGATAAAGTGGTAAGATTTCTGATTGCTTTTTCCTTTATTTCTAATTGCCTTACTATTTTCCCCAGATCTACCAGCACTTATTGCTTTTGCTGAAAAGAGCACATGTTCACATTGGTAAGTCAGGCTTCATTTTGTGATCTTAACATGTCAACAAATTACAAAAGGGCACATCAGAACAAAATCTATAATAATAATTAGATTATTATCATTACGATTATACTGCTTTATTATTATTATTATTATTATTATCCGGCAATGTTGACTTAAGCGGGTACTACTATGTATTATCATTGCTCTTTAAATAGATCAGGATATGTACCTGTATCGAAAGTCGTGAACATAAAAAAAAGGCTCGATACTTTTGTGAGCATGATGGATAAGACGCGGGGTGAATTAGTCTGTTGGTCTAAAATTGACAAAATGTTTAAAATAAGACAATTGTTAGGCATATCTTTTGTTGTTGAGATTCTCACATTAGGAAGATATTATTATTTCAAAATTTTGGTCACAGTCAGATGATTTTTTAACAGCGTCGTTTAAAAGCTTTAATCAAATGAAAATGGCTTACTCCCATTAGTATAGATTAGTATTATTATTATTGATTTATTCTTATGTCATTCAGGTTAGAATAAATTTAAATTTAAAATAGAGAAAATAAAACTCGTTATTCAAATTTTGGTTTAATTAATTGTCATGTTTTATAAGAATTCATTCTTGTTTAACAGCCCCTTATGACAGCAACCCATCTAATATGGTTGGTCCATCCCATGCCAAGCTCATGTCTTTGTTTTCCGTGCTCAACTACTGTCTATACTCTCGTAGGGAAAAACTTATGGTAAGATTTACTAACCCCTTTATCTCTCTCTCTGTTTTATGCCCATTGTTTCTCTTTAGACGAGGCACCTTATTTGTGTCATTTTCTCTGTTAGGTCAAGCCAATAAAACCCCAAATAGCAATTTTTTAAAATAAATTTTTAAAATATTGTAATTGTCTGGATTCTGATCTTGAAGGACCTTAAGGATTCCAAAGTTTGATAGATGAGATGAATTTGTATTCTGGAGATTTATTACTGTATTTGGAAACATAGGAAAGCAAACCATGTCTTTTAAATTGATTACCTTCCCCTCCCTCCCCCCTCTTTTTTTCTTCTTTCTTTTTTCATATAGATGAGATGACAGGTTTATGATATTTTATACAAATTAGATAATGATAGAAATCAGTATATTTGTTTCTACGTGTCATTGTTTTTACTTACTCTTACTGGATTATTGACCTTTCCCCTCAGTTTACGCCATTCTTTATGGACTTATGGCAATTGTTTCATCCATTTATGCTGGAGCCCCAGGTGCCATTGAATCATAACAAACAGGTAAGCATTGTAATTGAATCCTATAAATCATTTCTCTTGATTGCCCCAAAATATGATCTGCTAAAATAACTCTACGTTTCTTGAGTCCTGAAATTGTATTAAAAGAATAATACTTATATTGCGCCTTCGCCATGGAGAGCTCAAAGCGCAGTACATACAAGGATGTATTAACAAATATGTGCAAAGATAAACGTATATGTTTACAATTTACTAAGTTACTTGACTCTATCGGCTTTAATTCACGCATAAATAATAAAATAATGAGTTTTCAGCTTACACTTGAAATTACTTAATGACTCGTCAAGCTGGACCTCGCTGGGCAAAGCATTCCGAATTAATGCCGCTTGTGATTGTAATTGGACCATGTATGCATATTGAAGCAAAGTCATAACTGAGTATTATCAGAAAAATTAAATCTTATTTAATTGTAAAGATTTTGAGATTCTTACACCTCCTCATTTAGTTTTGTAATTGTGTTTTTAATCATTTCTGGAAGAAGAAAAAAAATTCTTACTCTATAAAACGTTTTCAACCATTTGCCAGGCTCTCCTTATCTTCTGGTATAATGTCAGCTTGGATTGTCCCGAGAATCTCCAACAGATGGTGTCTAACCAACACATTTGCAAGAACATTGCTTTTAATTATATTCTGTAAGTCCCAATGGTATGAGTTTTCTTTCTATTGGTCTCTCATTCACATTTTCTTGTCATATCATTATCTAATCAGAAAGGTAATGTTCACATGCATTTAATTTATCTATATCTTAGACATTTGGAAATGAAGAATATGGGTATTTAGTCCATTTTATTACAAAAGTAAGAGAGGCTACTTATATTTGTGATACTGTTTTCCTCTGACTGATATTTATTCATGATTATCGAATGATGGCACAAATTTTCTTTTTTTTTCATTTCGAGCTGGAAAACTTAGATAACACTCCTAGTCAGTATGTGCAATAATGATATTTATTTATATAGTAAGAAGTAAATTACATCCATCTATAAGAAAATTATTATTGGCATCACAATACGGCGCCATTTCAGTGGATAGCTTGATGTTTAAACATGCAATGGAGAGACAGATTTGATTACATGCTGTTGAATCCATTGGGTAAATTAGGTTGACAGCGTATCATTTACACCAGTAATAGTAAATAATGCTTTTAAAAAATGTTGTGCCACTTTATGTACCTTTCTTATGGAGAGGTGAGGAAATGTTGAAATGAAATGGCCTTCAAAGGGGGACTGATTTAAAATTTGTGAATTCATGGCTTTTGGGGTGCATGCTCAAACTAAAAGCTTATCCTTATCTTCAATGGAGATTGTTATTGGTTTAAATCTCATTCATAAGAATAATTCTATCTCTCCTTATGTGTACTTTTAAAAAAATAATATCAACAGTGCTGATCATGAAGACGAGCAAAATATAATTTTCAATCGAGGCATGCTACCTGCCTACTATGGACTTTTGAGAATGGCTTGTGAATATTCGAATCAGTTCATGAGGCAGTTAGCTCTCCATCAAAACCTACAATGGGCTTTCAAGAACATACTTCCATATCCACACCAGTATATGCAGGTAAGTTTTTCTCTTTATTATTAGACACATGAGGATTATAACGATGTCATGGTATTAATTACTGAGGTTGAAGATGATGAACTCTGTCTATGGTGTATGCTTATTAAAAAATAAAATGAATAACCATTGTGGAAAGGCACAAATGAACAAAAATATCTTTGTTCGGGGGGAGGGAGGGATATTTTTCTTTTACAAAAGTAATAAGCAAGCCTCACTACATCCTGGAACCCCCTACTGAAAATTAAAGGAGTGCTAACCCACTCAGTCACATTCACTGGTTAATCTAATACTCATCTTTATCAGGCTTAGACAATAATACTTTTGTATTCATTGCTTGGATCTAGGCTTAAGTATTAAACGAGGGAAAAAAATAAAAATATAAATAGGACCAATTATTTTGCATACCAAATGAGACTGCGTTGAATGTCGCACTTTTGAACCAAGTTGACTTCCTTCTTGCTCTAAGCGAAAACAA
This sequence comes from Aegires albopunctatus, assembly GCA_032466395.1. Classification (NCBI taxonomy): domain Eukaryota; kingdom Metazoa; phylum Mollusca; class Gastropoda; order Nudibranchia; family Aegiretidae; genus Aegires; species Aegires albopunctatus. The sequence continues at coordinate 16,405 of JASKDV010211240.1, forward strand.
GATAGAGACTGTCAAAACCGTTTACCAAGCTAAACAATTTAAAAAATTCCAAAATATGAAAAATTAATTTACAAATTCTATGAATTATACATGGTTTTTGATTTTTAGAAAAAGGTGTCATCCATATGATAGTAAAATTTTAGAGTAATTGGTGGTCTTATAATGTCTGTTTGTAGATGTGATTAAATATTATTAATAAAAGATGTGCTTCAGGCTGCTGTACATAATTGAAGGCACAGCCAAGCTTCACAATTAAAACAATTTCTGTCACTTGTAGACACTACCAAACCCCACATTCACAAAATGATTGCCACTCTGATACACGGTCAAACCACAGTTAACAAAATGATTGCCACTCTGAGACACGGTCAAACCACAGTTAACAAAATTAGTGTCACTCTTACTGACCTCGCCCATTAGCCGTTTTGTTCAGGGAAGTTTTAAATGCCTTGTTTTTGTCTCAGTCGTTCGTGTCGCAGTGAACTGTCCTATTTTGGTTTTTGTTCTATCCTTGTACGATCTGTACAACATGCGCTTGGTCCAACTCATAAGTTTAACGGCCTATTTTTATAAAACCGAGCCGTGATATGTGCAAGCATTTCTATGATGATAACTATCTAATGGGTTAACATTTAACTTGACCTAGAATCTAGTTTGATGAGAGGCCAGTGAGCAGGCCATAGCTACTCATTATCTTTGACGGGCCAGTGAATAATGTTACGCAAACAATTGTTGCTGTCTCGCATAGGCGGTGAGCTGGGGGTCAGGATGTCTGTATGAACATGTACATCGAACGGCATGAGAGAGACACACAAGAAAGGACTAGTCGGCGAGGCCACTTAGATCCATTTAGCCACACAGTTAATAAAATTACTGCCAATCTGAGTCAGTCAAACCACATAGTTAACAAAATTACTGCCAGTCTGAGACACAGTCACACCACACAGCTAACAAAATTAGTGTCACTTTTAGAAACAGTTAAACCAAACAGTTAACAGAACTAATGCCACTCTGTCACAGTCAAATCACACAGCAAACAAAACTACTGTCACTTTTAGAAAGAGTCAAATCACACAACTAACAAAACTATTCTCACTTTAAGAAACAGTCAAACCACACAGTTAATAAAACTACTGTCATTTTTAGAAACAGTCAAATCACACAGCTAACAAAACTATTCTCACTTTTAGAAAGAGTCAAATCACACAACTAACAAAACTATTCTCACTTTTAGAAACAGTCAAATCACACAACAAAACTCCTGTCATATTTAGAAACAGTCAATTAACACAATTAACAAAACGCCTGTCATTTTTAGAAACAGTCAAATCACACAGTTAACAAAATCACTGCCACACTGAAACATGGGCAAAAAACAGTTACAAGATTACTGAGCATCTCATAAAGTAATCAGCCTTGAAAAGCAGAGAGAGAAAATAATTACAAAAATAGAATTAATATAGTTATTAAAAAATTATTATAAGATGTTAAATGTTTATTAACGAGGGCTGAAAGCAACATGTCATTAAAAATATTGACTTGTTGCTTTCACCCCTCATTTGAAGATGAATAAATTAAAAATCTTTTTTATTTTCTTACAATGAAGGCAACAGAAGAGTTGATGTGCATGATGAAAATGATGGCTGAGAGGAAAGCAGAATATTGTGTTGAGGAGGCTGGTGCTGTAGAGAATTTCAGAAAGGTCACCTTAGTCAACTGTACACAAGGACTTGATCCTCGGGTTATGTGGCAAACTCTATGCTCGTACGTATTGTGTACTGTCAAATTGTTATGATATTTTGTGCTGGAAGTATCCATCAATAGGCTTACAATTTTTCTTTTCCTTCATGGGTTTTAATCGTTTTTATTTTTTTAAAAAGATGATTCTTTTTCTGCATTCATTCACATAGAATTACATTTTATATCCAAATGAAATATTTGGTTTTTTTGTTGTTTTTTCCCCCCTTTAATTGGGGATCGGTTTTTTTTTTTTTTTTTTTTTTTTTTTTGTTATCTCATTTTGTTTTCTAGTTGTATTTTTAAGGTTTTGAAAATTGAATAAATTACCTTTTTTTTTTAATTACTAATGTTTTACAAAGATTTCTTTTTTCAACTTGAATAATGTTGCTGACAATTATATACATGGCATTGTTTCTTTAACAGAATTTACAAAATCCTTGTCGTAACCCCGGATGACTATATGACTCTTCTTTATCAAAACGGCCTTTCCGTACTTAGTCAGGTATGAAACATCATGTAATCATATTTCTTTCAAACATCTTTTTTTTTTTTTAAATTTGAATTATCTCTTGATGCTGTAAAATCCACAATCAAGGAAACTGTCAAAGTCTACTTTCACCAACCAACATAAAACTTTTACCTGGACAAGAATTAAAAATCATTTAAAGGCTCTATCCATTAAAGATGTTAATGTTATAGATGAGCTGGTATTTTCTTCTTCTTGTAGGATGATATATTCAATTTCCATTAGTTGACACTTGTTCTGGATTTTCTCATGCCACCACACATATATAAACCACATTAAAAGAAGTAAATTATTCTTTTATCTTCGTTTTTATGTGCTTGTCTTTCCAGTCCTTTTTCATCATCTATACCATGTTTCATGAAGCCACAGCTTGCCATGTTACGGGAGATCTGATTGATGTCCTACAGCTCATTCATTCACTTTTGCTGGCAGCAAAGGATGGGGAAAGAAAAGGTCAGATAATGAGAATCCCTAATGGTGTTTGAAATGTAGAAAAATTTAGTTCATCCTCCACAAGTGAAATTTGAAGCCAAGTAAACCAAAGTGTTTCCACATTGCTTTAATGGTTCAAAAAGTTTGATGTCTAGAATACATTTGTTTTTTTTCAACAAGATATATTTATATTTAATTTTCTGTACTCCCAAGCTACTCTCTAATTCTTTCTCGCTCTCTCTTTTTTTAAATATGAAAAAAAAAAAGTTCTGGCTTCTCTCTCTCTCTCTCTCTCTCTCTCTCTCTCTCTCTCTCTCTCTCTCTCTCTCTCTCTCTCTTTCTCTCTCTCT
>JASKDV010211241.1:0-10306 GCA_032466395.1 Aegires albopunctatus
CCATTCTTGAGGTATGTTTTCAGTGTCCCATATTTCTTGTAGTATATTTCTTAAGATTCGAGGTGTCATTTGATCTTTTGCCTTAATCATCTCTGCACATATTTGGTCATCACCTGGTGCTTTCCCCTTTTTTAGTTTGTTAATGGCATTTTTCACTTCCCTTATTGTTATATTGCCCAAATTAATATTGGTCTTCTTCTGCTTCTGGTATATTAGATAATATATGGGGGGCAGAACGATTAAGAATTTCCTACTTTTAAAATCTTTATTCGTAGAGTTTGATGCTTTGGTATTTTAAAATCAATTGTACTCATCGTGCCCTGTATAGCTGCTATACATTAATAGTGCTGCTTCAATCTTTGAAGTTTTCCTTCTTCTGTTGTTATGGTTGTGCCGTCCTTTGCCTTCACTGGTTGATCTTTTCTGTTCTGGAAGTTGTCTTTGAGCTTTTTGGTGATGTGGTAAACAGTTTTCATATCATTTTGTCCAGCTGCTTTTTCTGCTTCTTCTGGTATTGTCTACGGAATCTTCTTGCTGAATTCTTCAGATTTCTGTCCTTCTGTTTGTATTTGTTATCTAGTTTTTCTTTCAATCTTTCTGACTTTGTGCTAAGTAGTTTCTTCATCAAGTCTCTTCTCTCTTCTATGCATTCTTTTTTCACATTCTTTCTATTTCCAAGTACTTTCTCTCCAGTCCCCCTCATTGCAAAATTGAAAGTGTCGATTGTGAGAGCAGCTTCATTCTGTAGTACATTGAACATTTTTGAGGGTTATTGCAAATACATGTTTTGTCTGCGAGTCTGTTACTTTGTTAACAACAAAACGCGGGTTCCGTGTGTTTCTCATTTTCTTCTTTCTGAGCTTGAGTTTGATCTTAGCTACCAGCAGATTATGGTCATTTCCAATGTCTGCTTGGCGCATAACTCGTACATCATGTAGAGAGTGTCTGCACTTGCCGTTAATAATGATATGATCTATTTAGTTTTGTGTCCTTTTATCTGGAGAATTCCATGTCAGTTTATGGATATTTTTGTGCGGAAAGAGGGTGTCACCAATGACTAGGTCGTATTCTTCACAGATGTTCACAAGTCTTTTTCCATTGTCTGTCATTTCTCCAATTCCTTCCTGGCCCATACTCTTTCTTTGTTCTAGTTATCGCTTCCTTATATTTGCATTGAAGTCTCCCATGAGGCCTATCATGTCATGTGCAGGGATGTCTTCTAGCGTAGCTTGTAATATATCATAAAAGCCATCTTTGTCTTTTTCATGTGCATCATTGATTGGAGCATAAGCGATTACGACAGAGAGTTCGGTGAATTTTGAATGGAACCTTATGTACAGAAGTCTTTCATTGATAGGTTTCCATTCAAGTAAAGCATTTGTAGTTTTCTTGAAGAAGAGCCACCCGTTCGTAATGTTTTCTTGTCGTCCTGACCAGATGATGGTCTCTCCAGAAACTAGTTTTTGTTTATCATTTCCGATCCATCTTACTTCTGCCATGCCCAACAGGTCAATATTGTAATGTTTCATCTCATTTACTGCCCATGCTAGTTTTCCTGTTTGGTAGAGAGTTCTTACATTCCAAAAGCCAGCTTTCAGAAGTTGTTTGGTTTTCAGGAGGTTTGCTGTCAAGGTGAAGACGTCCTTTCGGCTTTAGTCCTCATCTTAGATCTAGTAACCTGGTCTGCATTCCTCCCGTCGCCGAGTATGGTTGTTTTCCTTGTTGTAGTTTCCGTAACTAGAGTTTGTTTTTGCAGGATTGGGTTGTTGGCCCAATGCCCAACCTCCAGACTTGGGAAGCCACGATTTATTGTGGAGATTCACTCCTAGACGAGTTGTTTCCCTCTCATAGACGGATTGCCATCCAAAACTTACGAGCTCCAATTGCCCGGGGTGAGGTTATAGAGGCGCCTCAAATTCGCCTGATAGTCATTTCTCTGGGCTTTCTAGGAATTTTATTATCACTGTTCCCAGTCTCAGTCCTACCTCGCCCTCTATGACTAACGCCAGTTGGTTCGGAGCTGCTTATTCGTCCAATTTCTTGGCTTATTTCACAGCTAGCCTCCACTATCTGGAGGCCAAGTCGCTATCCACCGCCTGCTACCCGCTGGGGAGGGGATGGTCGCCCCACTATTTATTTGGAAGTAGTATAATCCCAGCATGTTTTATTGCGTAACCTTATTTGTCTGGCTCCCGTGACTGTTTGTAATTTGGAGATCGCACATAAAATAAATGTAACTTTGGGGATAAAGAAGAGGGCACTTTAATGTATTCTCATTTGAATGATTGCAATCCCTAGTGTTTCCTCTGATAAACAGAACCATTGCAGATGTTAATAGACGTTTTCTTTGAAATTTTGTCAGGAAATGGGGCCTAAAAAAACTTGTATAACTGGCACTTTTGCCTTTCTCCTCTCCCTTTGTTGTATAAATCTCACAAAGGAAATACACATTTCTTGATTTAAAATCATCCCGAATTTTCTAAATTGAGACAAATTACAAAAATGATTCGGGTCTATCAGGGGCAGGTAATAATTAAGCACATCGCACGTTTTATTAATTTAATTGGTCCTGAGAAAAAAGGTGACTGAGTAGATCGAAAGTCCATCCTCTAAAACCAAAATCGTTAACGAAAAACATTTCGCTTCTATCAGTCAGAAAAGGTTAATTTCCAATGCCAAGGTTAATTATTTCGCCTTTTGTAATATTGGATGGAACCACTTGAGATAGTGCGCATGCCCAGACAGATCACTTTGTGCCTTGCTTCCGACAGCTAAAGATCACTGAATTTAATGAGAATGTTATTTACTTCGTTATCTATTTCCATAGGATTAAATATAATTATTGTTAATTTTATATGTGTGTTTTATCATTTCTGTGCTCATACTTAGTTGTATTTCTTTCACTGGATCATTTGTGGTGTTTATAATCATACAATGAATGCTTTGTTTCAAGTGGAGACCGACGGTGCAAGTGAGAATGGAGAGGGGTTGTCACAAGCCCTCGGGGTTAATGAAAATCATCACAATGGTGACACTCAATTATTAGTCAATTCTTCGCAGGATAAGGTGACGCGAGTAGGGAAATCTTTAGATTCTTCCACTAAGGGTGTTGGCAAAGGTAAAGTCACCAAGTCTAATACTACAGATGACAATGCTAAGGAGTGTAACACATCCAGATCTAGTTCTAGTGAATTGAAGGAAATTAAAGATCAACTCTCGGCCCTAATGAGGTTCGTTCCCATTGTAACACAATTAAATGAGGCATATGATGCTTTTAATGAGGGGAGTTACAATCTAGCTTCAACGCCTCGTTTCATCAACGTTAGAAATTCTTGATTGCACATTTTAAAAACATAAGTTATAATTCATATCTCCAGGACAATTACCATATCTATTATTTATATGAGTGCGCCAAAAATAAAACTGTTGCTCATCATATATTGTTGCTAGTTCTACAATAATTAAAACTATTATATGCTACTTGCTTTTGTTTAAGTCATATATAGTCTTAAGTTTTCATCTCAAAGCATCTAGTAATCCAACATCACAGCTCGAGACCATGCATGAGATGATACTAAAAGTAGTCTTCGCTCCATGAAATATTGTAGGTGGAACTTCAAATAGAAATATGATCCTCTCGAGAACAAGAGTCAACTTAGAATCGAGTTTCTAGGTTTATTACTATTTTTTCTTTACTTTAAGAAAGGTAAAAACATAAACTGTAGGGAATAATAGAAGACACAATGGCCGGCCGATTTCTGCATGGACAGTTTAAGAGAAGGCCTTACAATGATCCCAACGACTTTTGGAGAAATACATGATATTGTCACAGGAGATTGGTCTCTCAAAGACAACTGTGAGATGCATAATAGTCAGCTGATAAAGATAAAGATAAAGATACAATTCCCCTAGGGGAAATTATTCTTTCGGATCTATGCCGAGGTCCGACATAATCCAGGCGTCAGTTGCAATGATCTTCGATTATTTAATTACAACATTAAAGATAATTTACAAGGTCAAACTGCTACAAACGTGCACGAAAGAATTCCTTCAAAGGTGTTACTCCGTTGATATGCTTTATTTGACTGGGTCGCAATTTGAATTTGTTTATATTTTCTCATATTTTCGAAATAGTGCTAGATTTTTTTATTTTTTTAAAATTGATATTGGCAATTATTCCAGTTTATAGAATTTACTGGGCAAGAAAAACATCATAATTGTAGAAACTTTTGCTTACTTGTTAAAAAGCAAGATTTTCATCAGCACTAAACAATCAATATGACTGTAAGTGTAATTAATGTACACAATGTAGGCTACTATAATGGCGAATATAGGCCTCAATCTTTCGCAAATCTTTTTGGGATGTTTGTTTTCACAAAGAAATTCATTACAACATAGTTGACAATGGTGATTGTGTAGACATCATTTTTGGCTAGGTTTGTCCTTTGAATATTTCTCGCATTGAGTCCTAATCTTGCTTCTAATATTGTTAGTTACGCTGCGAAGGGTCAGCTTGTCTTTTTTTTATTTTGTTTTAATATTTCCATCCTTCTTGCCATCTATTGCGCCACTATTTTAATTGCCATATAGATTACATACAAATTAAAAGAAATCATTTGCGGTGGTCATTTTTTCGCCTCTGTTTATAAGTTGTCTTATCTAATTTTGATTAAAAACAACAAGAAGCAACAACAAGAACAACAACAACACACACACTACATATTCGAATTTATTTAAATAATAAGCCGTTCAAAGCGATTATAAATTATTTCATAAATCGGACTCTATTCACACACACCCCACCGCCCATAAAATAACCCTCCATGAAAAAATAAACCCAACAAAGATACCCCCCCCCCCCCCAAATAAATAAATAAATAAATAAATTAAAAAAAAAAAAAATAATAAAATAAAAATAAATAAAAAGCACCATACAATCAAGTAAACCCGTGGTGAGTGTTGCAAACTGCATTCAGAAAGCCCTCGCATGACAAATCACCATTTTGAATCTCATCGGTTGTCATCAATGGTCACTGACTTTAGCAATCCATCTTACAGACGGAAGGCAGCAGGTGGTTCATGTAGAAGGGCCCGTCCAATGCCTTGCAGGTCGAATGCAAAATAAATCAATCTAATTTTCAGATCAATCATGCTTATTTATTTCCTCCTTTAAATCAAACAGCTAGAAAGGATTATATCCCAAAATAACTTGTCTACAAAAACAGATTGTTACATTTTATTTTTCGTTATGTAAAAATTTGTTTCTGAAAATAATGTGTCATTGAACCTGATTTAATTTTCAGACTTGTATTTATTTTAAGGACCGCGATAACCCTTCCCTCAACTTGGAATTAATTTTGGGCATAATGAATTCCATTTGAGAAAAAGTCGACGAAAGAATAACATTGAAATAATTATTTTTATTTTTCTAAGGGAAAATGTCTGGAATAACCACAGATTTAGCAGCGCCGCAGTGGCAATAGAGATTAATGATCTTGCCCAAGAAGACAAAAACATGCCAAAATGGGATTCGAACCCGAGTCATCCTGTTTCAGTGCAATCCGTATAGGCTCGTCATTAGATTCGCACATCTACTTTCCCGATGGATTTATAAGCTTTTTCAATAACATTGGTTGTTTTCACATCAAACATCAGTCCAATAAAATTGTATGTCGATTTAAAAGTTCCTGTGGCCAAAACGTTTCTATAAAGGTCTCAAAAGCAGAATAATATAGTCAACACAGATACGTACTCATGTGTAACCATATTGCATTAAGTCACATGGACTAGGACTAGGAGCGATTATTTATTAAAGCCTTATTATGACATCTCCTTTCAATAAGCTCAATTTAAGCAAAATAAAAGAGTAAAATCCTTAAGGTTTAGTGGGTTGTGCTAATACTCTTTCCGTCGGGCAAGGATAATGCAATGCAAGTTATCAGGTGTGGAAGAAGCCAGGATAAGATGACCATGATATCAATAATCTCGTTGTGCAAAAACTATACCAATAACTTCATGTCAACTAAGGTTGTTTTAAACTTGGACCTGTGGAGTTTAACATGAATTCCTTCTTCTTTAAATGCCACAATTATCATATTATAAGGTTTATAGTTAAAAATCATAATTATCTATGATACCACCATTAATTTTGTCACCAACACTGCTCCCTCTCTTTATCTGGATCTTTGCCATGATTTACCCCAAGAGTTAAAAGGAAACAGACAACATCGTATTATAAATTAATCATCGGTCAGTTGATGCAACAAAGAATGATCAGTGTTTAATAAATCATGCTTTGGTATATAATCACTGCATTTACACAATGTTTTGTGGATAATACCAAGCAACATAGTTGATTGCTTTGAGATTCGCCTACATTTTACGATAAAAATGTTATCTATAATGCAAATGAACAATTTCGTCCTTTCAGAAGTAAAAATAATTATAATAAGTACGAGTATGACCATCATATTGCTAATCTAACTAATGGCATAACAGTATATTTTAGTATATACAATTACAAATCATAACCATACTAGAGAAAAACAACTTGAGAATTGAGATACTAAATTGATTTTGTAGATCTAATCACATGTTTATTCCTCTCATTATAGATAGGTACAAAATTCATAAGCAATGCGGCATCTTTATCTCTCATTTTCATTCTCATTATACGAGTATTATATGACATGAAAAGAGACCAGCTAGCTATGCACATTCACACGTCAAGTATATTCTATTGGTAGGGACATTTTATCTCAGCTTCATAAGGGAATACGGAAGAGATAGTGATCGAATACAGATATCGAAATATAATCGATAGTCTAAATTTAGATGTAAGGGGGTGGGGGTGGGGAGGTGTTCAATTTCTTTACCGTGAGTACTAGTCTAATCTCATTTAACGAGCTAATTATTTCCCTATTATGATAAAATTCCTTCAACATTATTGCGAATGATAATGTCTTTGAGAAGAGAAATTCATTAATTATTACTGCAAGTCTTTGCAGTCTTGGTATTTTGTTGCTGTTGTTGTTGTTGGTATATGACCTTACAATCCACAATACTCATTAAATGCATCTGGATTACACATGTGGAACTTTACATAAGGGCAGTCTGAATATAACTGGGTATTCTTAGTACTTTAAACTTTTAAGATAGATCACATTCTAGAAGCCTTACATGATGTACATTTTGAAAAATTATGAAAAATTTCTTTAATGATTAGATAATATAATAGGATGAGGCTATTGCGACCAGGCAGTAGTAATAGACCATGGGTCTGCTGCGATCGGGTTGTCGTAATAGACCATGGTTTTGCTGCGACCAGGTGTTTGAAATATGAGAAGGGTTTGATTTCTAATAACAGAATATACCCAAAGGGTCCAAGCGAGTAAATACCGGAAACACGACATTCAGTTAGGTTTCCATAGTGAATCAATTAATTTTCATACTTTCTGCTTAAAAATGAAGTACTTAACATTTGTTTTGTGATAACAAAACTATATGCGAAAATGACAAATTAAAAAGCATTTTATGGGGAGATCATGACTTATCATTAACCAGGCCACTGAATCTAGAATGAATTCTATATTATGTTATTCAATATTTTGTGATATGTGGGAAGTGGAAAGGTGGCAAATTTCCAGCATGTCTACGTCTGACTGTCTCTGTATCCTAATGTTTGAAACCGCTTGATCTAGTCCTAGATGATCTTTTCATGTGTTGATATTCTGCCCCTTTCCTATCCTTCCTGATATAGAATGAAGAGTGTCTAAAACATGCTTAATAGATCTATACAATGGACTAGATATAGATCTAGACTAGATCATCTAGAATCTAGATCTGATCCACTACCCATTCCTATTACACTGCTACTAGATATAGGGCTAATCTAGTACTATAACTGCTGCTGCTGCTATTACTACCACCACCACCACCTCTACTACTACTACTACCACTACTACTACTACTACTACTACTACTACTACTACTACTACTACTACTACTACTACTACTACTACTACTACTACTTCTTCTTCTTCTACCACTAGGCCTATCTAGACCAGATATGAGATCCCCATCTAATCTAGAAGATCCTCTAGGCCGAGACCTCCTTCAGCTACATTATAAATGCCTAACAAAACATAATCTTCGTGTCGTACATGCCACAGACTAACTACTAGGTATCTATTCTGTGGTACATACGGTCAGTCGTATCTTTACGTCGTGACTGCCATGGTGAATGAAGAGTGATGGATTGGTAGATTGACTGATGAACCTTATGCCTATAACTAGTAAAATAAAACTGCCATTTGATTGGATGGCTTCGTAGTACCTGGTGGCAATTGTAGACCAAAGGTTTATGTTGACCACCTGGTTGTAGCAAACACTACGTTAAAATAATGTCAATTCTTTAGAAAAGAAATATAAAAAAAACAACAAACAAGTAAACCACTGATATGTAATTATGTATTTGTGATGCATATTTTAAGAGATTCTAGGGTTTATGTGTAAACAAAAATATGACACGGTGGCTGTCAACAAGGACATGAAAATGCAAGTTTCAAAATAAATGTATGTTTGGTACTACTTATCTACACCCCTGAACATTCAAATCTGTATTCCCAAACAAAACTGTTTTATCTCTTATCACTATATTGAAATAACTCGCAACAAAATTCGTCTCATATTATTACATTTTTCAAATATAAACTTCAAATTTGTGTATCTTCATATATTGAAGCATCATGCCACAACCTATTCCATCGATGCAATATCATCTGTTTTCCAGTGAATAACCTTAAATGATGCAACGTTTAGAATAAACTGACTTTATTGCCTTGGGCAATGCAATGCCATTAAGCTTGGCAATGTTTTCAACATTGGGACATAATTGTTCTTGCTACTTGATGAATCGTTAAATTGCTGACATTAATTGTTCTTGCTACTTGATGAATCGTTATATTGCTGACATGAATTGTTCTTGCTACTTGATGAATCGCTACATTGCTGACATTAATTGTTCTTGCTACTTGAGGAATCTTTACATTGCTGACATTAATTGTTCTTGTTATTTGATGAATCGTTACATTGCTGACATTAATTGTTCTTGCTACTTGATGAACCGTTACATTGCTGACATTAATTGTTCTTGCTACTTGATGAATCGTTATATTGCTGACATTAATTGTTCTTGCTACTTGAGGAATCTTTACATTGCTGACATTAATTGTTCTTGCTACTTGATGAATCTTTACATTGCTGACATTAATTGTTCTTGCTTTTTGATGAATCGTTACATTGCTGACATTAATTGTTTTTGCTACTTGATGAATCGTTACATTGCTGACATTAATTGTTCTTGCTACTTGATGAATCGTTACATTGCTGACATTAATTGTTCTTGCTTCTTGATGAATCGTTACATTGCTGACATTAATTGTTCTTGCTTCTAGTTTAATCTTTACATTGCTGACATTTAGTTGTTCTTGCTACTTGATGAATCGTTATATTGCTGACATTAATTCTTCTTGTTTCTTGATGAATCGTTACATTGCTGACATTAATTGTTCTTGGTTCTTGATGAATCGTTACATTGCTGACATTAATTGATCTTGCTACTTGATGAATCGTTATATTGCTGACATTAATTGATCTTGCTACTTGATGAATCGTTACATTGCTGACATTAATTGTTCTTGCTTTAAGATTAATCTTTACATTGCTGACATTTAGTTGTTCTTGGTTCTTGATGAATCGTTATATTGCTGACATTAATTGTTCTTGCTTCTTGATGGATCGTTACATTGCTGAAATAACTTGTTTTTGCTATTTGATGAATCGTTATATTGCTGACATTAATTCTTCTTGGTTCTTGATGAATCGTTACATTGCTGACATTAATTGTTCTTGCTACTAGATGAATCTTTACATTGCTGACATTAATTGATCTTGCTACTTGATGAATCGTTACATTGCTGACATTAATTGTTCTAGCTTTTAGATTAATCTTTACATCGCTGACATTTTAGTTGTTCTTGGTTCTTGATGAATCGTTACATCGCTGACATAAATTGTTCTTCCTTGTTGGTGAATCGTTACATTGCTGACATTAATTGTTCTTGATACTTGTTACACCAGAAATGTATCTGCTAACCTCCAGGACTAGGTACTGGCTGCTTAAATAAAAAGTGTATGAAAATGAATATTTTGTAAATATGACAGTAGATAGAGTGAGAGGGAGAGAGAGAGAGAGAGAGAGAGAGAGAGAGAGAGAGAGAGAGAGAGAGAGAGAGAGAGAGAGAGA
>JASKDV010211252.1:0-10306 GCA_032466395.1 Aegires albopunctatus
TCTCTCTCTCTCTCTCTCTCTCTCTCTCTCTCTCTCTCTCTCTCTCTCTCTCTCTCTCTCTCTCTCTCTCCCTATCTATCTATCTATCTATCTATCTCTCTCTGGTACGCCAACGTTTAAATATCAGGGCCTGTCATCCATTATAGGTCCGTTATCATTGGTGTCTGTTGCTGTTGTTATTATTTTTTTATCACATAGATAATGAACTCTATTAATATCGCCACCACATTTAAGCAGGAATAAGTTATGAAATATCCAGAATCGTCTTTTCCAGAAAGAGTTAATATCCATGAAACGTTTAAACCAGTATGATGTACGTGTATCTGTATAATCAATGTTATAAGTGTGTGGCATATTATGTGTTCACCGTTATGGCCAGGTACTCAAAAGTACTCCATGTATTTGTAATTAGGGTTTACCTGCTCCAGGTAAATGGTAAGGCAGGATACCGACCAGTTCCCATGCCCAGCATTATCATTGCGTTCGGTAAAAATGGACTTCCTAGGATTTACCTTGGAAATTATGCTTGGCTTTCAATATACCATGCCTTATAGTTTGAGGAAGATCATGTATTTAATCTGATTTGAATCCTCAAACTTGATCAAGAATATGCATGTATTTAATTTGATTTGAATCCTCAAACTTGATCAAGAATATGCATGTATTTAATTTGATTTGAATCCTCAAACTTGATCAAGAAGATACATGCCCATCTAAATCTGAATGTCCTTTTAATACACTTCTTAGGGGATTAAAATGTATGGCACTGCGATAAATGCACCCGCTCCCTTTATATAATTTTTTCTTCTTGTTTTTAGAAATGAATAATATATACGCAGCATCGATGCTTACTCATCAGCAGTCAATACCCAAGATGCTAAGATAGCTAGATGGAACTAATTAATATTCCATTACGTTTGCTCCACTGTGTTCAGACTTTTTTTTTCAACGTTAGAGGATGTGAGTTTAGCCACTTTGGGAAAAAAAAAATCATTTAGTACATCTAATGTCTGCAGAGAAACCACTGTGTAATAAAATTCTACCTTTGCCTATGAAGCAGCGACACCTGATACAAGACACATGTGAGTCAGAGGTTCAATTAAAATTCCTTCCAATTTGAGGAACCGGTGCCTCGCAAGGATATGATGGCTAACGGAGAGGTGTAGGGAAACGTAAAACATAGAAAGCAACTCATTTGCAAGATTTACCTTTTTAAAACTAGGACATAATGTTCTCTGTGCGGATTCGAAATAAGATTGCTCGTCTTGGACAGAAATAATCTTAGAACATGTAAAGTTAACATTAAAGTATAATACTGTAAGGTTCTCGAGCTATTCTTGTGAGGATGGTGTGTGATTAAATTTGATCATGTCTATATTTACCTGCCGACGAGAGAGTGGGGTGGTTTGAGTTTCATTTTAAAGTTGCCAGGTAATTTCAAACCAAAGTTGGTGGCAAGGGGTTCTAAGATTGGTGGCTAGGGATGTAAATGAATGTTGTTTTAAATTGTGTGCGTCGAGAAGTCAATAATGCACCAAGATATCTTGATTATTGATTGATTTCAGTGGTAGATAGCTTGATTATTGATTGGTTTCAGTGGTAGATAGAAAATAGTATGCCAATTAATAAGTAAAGAAGACTCGATAGAATGGCAAAGTGGTCTAAGGTATGTTTACTGTTAGAAGCTTGCGCGATGGTCACTTTCAATATTTTTGCTTATATTGGTCTCTTTCGATCTTTTTGCTTATATCTCGCAAAGATCCATGTCACGGTAGCGAAAGTCTTCCTTACATTTCATGGGCCTTTAAAATTGTGAGATCAGAGTATATAAACCAGATAAAGTGTTTACCCAAGTTGGTGTGAATTCGTAAAACATTTTTAACATTTAGCCATTTAGCAAATTCCTAAGGGGTCTGTTTTGGCAAAATGCTTTGTTTCCTTTTCGAGATGTATTATTTCAAAGCAGTCTGTGTATTTATACTTAAATTAAGTGATTCAAAGTGATTTTTCTTTCTTTTCTATACATGTAATTTAAATGCTTTGGGATATCTCTTCATTCCTTGGATTGGTTTGTAAGTTGTTATTGCCGTACCTCAATTGCCACGCTACCGAAAAAAAATGAGAAGAGGTAAACAAATAGCACCACATAGTCATCGTTCCCATAAATCCGGAACCTAAATCTAGACAATAGTCACGCCCCATTTCCGACCTATGTTATGACTGACCTCTGACCTTTTACAATATGAACAATTGTGTATATTAAGAATCTCAGCCTTATGTTAGCAATAGTGGGTTATTTATTACCAAGGGCGATTTCGCCGTTTCTCGACAGGAAAATAGGTTTCACGTGCTTCTTACTCATCCTTGAAAGTTCCGTCTTTCACAGCCTTCATCCCACACTGGCCGTTTGTTTTGGTAGCTCATTATTATTTATTATTGCCTTTTCTGAATCGGTCGGTGGCAGTACGCAGTTATCTAGATAAAATAACGATTTTACTTAAAAAGGGAGCGTATACCTTTTTCTCACCTTTTAATATCTCATTTTAATATTATAGAGTCCTGCTATTTTAGTATTTAGATACTGTTTACTGGGGGCGAAAAAGGTTGATTTTCATATAGTGCAAAATTCACTAAAAGGGCTCCACGCGGGCAATAAATGTGTTATTAGTTGTTGTTGTTTTGTTTTTTTTCCAATGTAAGGATAAAATAAATCAGTTTGTTATTTTATGCGCCTTTACTTCTTTAAGATATTAAAGTTTTGTGAGGTTATACATTATGTAGTTATTTATTTTATGCTGGAATTGGTTTCTTTAGTTTATGTCATTCCTACAATATTCTGCCTTTCTTGGTTTCAATAATCGATTCACACAACAAGACTTTGTACGGATGAAAGGAGATCTTAGTATATCAAGCCATGTGTTTTTTTTTAAATAAGGAAATAGAAAAAAAAAACAAAGTCAAGAAATCTCCCGGCATTAAGACTGTCCTGATTTATAAGATCTTTTCTCAACGCGAGATTAATTTCTTGGACTGGTTAAAATAAGCTAAGAAGTGGTATGATTGTAATGTCAGAAGACATGGTAATTTACTTAGAAAGTATATCAGTTAAAATATTATGTTATAAGAGTGGGAAATATCATGGTAGATCGACTACAAGATCAATTGGATAAGTTGAGTTATCATTATGCCATTTATCACAGATTTGAGTTTTGACCTGTAACCGTCACTGCAAACTAAACCGCAGTTACTAATCTAGGTTAGTTCGTCAGCAACGATTTCTTGGCAAAGGGTTATGGGTGGATGTTATACAAAGGCAAAGTTTGCCACAGATCTAATCTGTTTTATATTCACTCCTGCTTACCTTTCATAACAGGTGAAATAAAACAGTAGACACCTGTTTTCACTACAATATTGTCTACGTTATCAACAACTAACAACTGTTCACAACTCCACACCCAGGTATTACAACATACCCATACGTCATGTTGATCTGTGTTGATTGCTCACTTGGTCTTTTCAATGACACATGACATAAAACTTTGCATTCTCTACTCACCTTGTATTTTCTTTTTCGTTTACTCAAAAGTTCTCTCTTTGATCATGCTTGCACGTCATTGTATATGGAATTACCGACCGCGTGCCGCACTTGTTCTGATTCGTCAGCTGTTTTCCCCGCTTTCTATTATTAGATCTCGAACGCCCATAAATCATCCCCTCTTACCTGATTGAATCAACGTAGTTACTGAAAGGCTTGTCTGTTTTCTTATTCTTTATTAACTCGTATTTTCCCGAATCAACTTTTAACCGCCATAATCGAAAATATCTTTTGCCCTCTCTCACTTGGCAATTTTAATACTACAACATTAAATTTTGTGTCTTATTTCTTGGTGACTAATTTAAATAAGTGATTCTTTTCTCAATCCTATTTCCCTCGTCTGATTTTGATCTACCAAACCGCCTCTCTATATACCCTTTATTCATCTATCTCAAACTCGCTCTTTTTATATACTTTCCTCTTCTGTAGCTGTCCTTGTCCATGCAAACTTTCTAAACATCTTGTATTTGATCTACCTCTTGAGACAATAAACTTTGTTGAACAATGGCAAGTTTTCTAATAAACTGAAATAAAAGGCTTGCAGCCCCCGAGTAAACAGAGCAGACCACCCCTCACCACAAAGGTAGCACGACAGACGAACTTGGCAACGTTCGTAAATTCCACAATCTACCTGGCACCAAACCCTCGTTGTGTCTTATCTTCGTTACATCGTTGTAACATCACCACACTGCATTCCCGAATTGAGCTTATTATGTGCCACTGTTTCTAGAGTCTTGCGCTAAAGGCAGACAAATTGATTTCCAATCCACTCTATGAAACTTACTTTTTAAATAGTTTCAAACGAATTTAGATCCCTTTTACCCCTTTCCTCTTCATGAGAAAGTTGGCAACAGTTTTGAGAGTCCGATTTCTTCTTAATTCGATTGCTATATGCACTTTTCGTTCCTTGCGTGTATTTTATTATGGTATGCTGTAACCTTTGTCTTCAATCTGAAAGATATATTTTTCGACAAAAAATTGGCAGAATGTTGAATTAAAGTACTTTTAAGGCCAAGATAAGATCTGATGCAATTATCGCAGAAGGCTGCTGTTCAGACTACGAAAATTTCTTCACCACCCCTATCCTTACTGTTAACCGATAATCAACGGCAGCGTCTTTCACGATAGAAACAGAGTATTGTCATAGGCAGAGTTCATATCGTAGATTGTAATTTCAAATGCCTTATTATTGAACTTATCGATTGATTTCATGTTGAAAGTCTTATCATGGTTTTGATAACCGAGTTGCTACAACATGGAGAGAATTTGTCCCATCTTCCTACACAACTTCTAATTAAATGTGCACTGAGACATAAAAAAAAACCCTCCAGATTTTCACTCTGTACACCTTTAGAGATTACATAAGCCAACAGAAGACGCCAGACGTTCTATTTTAATGTAACAGTTATACATTGCCTATAACAACATCTTTTTTGTTTCCCCACTCATCTATTGCCGCTTCTTTAACCACAAACAAGCAAAGATAAGATACATTTGGTTAGATTCATATTGTCATGATACGAATATTATTGGTTTCTCTCTCTCTCTCTCTCTCTCTCTCTCTCTCTCTCTCTCTCTCTCTCTCTCTCTCTCTCTCTCACACACACAAACACACACACACACACACATTTCAATTGACTCATAATTAATCTCAGTGAGCACAATATATCGGTTGTCGGTCACTGCGTTACATATTGCCTTTGAGAGCAATTATCGCCAAGTCACCATTTTGATTGTACATTTACCTAGATTGACTTGGGAAAAGGTTACATCCATAATTCCCTAAAGCACTTAAACTTATCGTTGACTGATGCGGGTGCTTCGTGTGGGTTTGTGTGTGAATATCCGTGTGTGTATGTGTGTATTGGTGTTTTTATGCGTGTAAGCAAGAAAAACATCTACATTCTTTCGGTATTGCATCAAAAATCACCGCAATTATCAAAAGTCATTGCATGGCAATCTTTATTTTGATGACAAGACGAAACGAAACTCCTGTCATGGGTGTCAAATTCCACAATTTACAAAAACTCGCTGATGGTCAACGGAAAATGTTTAAACTAGATCTGCGTCGCAATGTTGCCACCTTTGCAAGAAGCGGGCCTCAGAACGAAGAAGTGGATTTCTCGTTAGATGTGAACAATTTGGAGGGAAGAAACACACTTACATCTACCAGATGCATTTTTATTTGTAGTAGGTTTTATTGACCTTAATGAACTCTGAAATACATTTTGAATTACATAGGTTAATGTCTGTAGTATGTTTTCTTACAGGTGCTTATAATGATATATATATATATATATATGATACATAAGGGCACATAACGTACTTGCTAGATGTACAGTGCGGTGTTTCTAAACTTGTATGCGTGTGAATTTTTAACATAATAATTATAACGTTTGTGTGAATCATAATTTAATTATTTATGTATACAAAGCCATCATTTAATTTTCAGCCGTGAAACTAACTGGCGTTGTGTCAATTGATTAATCTATCATTTATATTATTTGTTCTGTCATGTTTTCATCAATTGAAGATACATTTTAAAATTTCTCATTGCCTTTGTTCAAAGCTCTGACAATTTTATTCGGAATATCATATTACTTTTGAAAACGGAGTGAAAGTGAATCAGCTGTACAGAGTATTCCTGACTTACTTAGTTTGGGGATGCTATCGTGCACGATGATGTGAATGCGTGGGTCAAGTTGGCCAAAAGATCTTGGACCTACTTCTTGCCTTTCTTTATACGTGTATTTTTTCAATGTGTCTCAACTGCTCTTTTTTTATTTTCCATTTTAGAATATTCAACGAATACCATGAGATTTAAGCTACTTTATATTCTAAGATTATGAACATTCAATGAACATATTGGAAAATGGTTTATTTCGCTTTGACTTACAATACATTATGTTCAATCAAAACCCCTTTCCAATTTTATAATTTCCAATGTTGTGCAGTAACATATTTGTATCTAGCACCATTTCCCTTACAGTTATTAGCGGGCAAAGCTAAAAGTAAAATCCGAGATTTTAATTCATAATGTAATGTAATGTAATTTATTCCAGACATTGTTCAATAATACTATTTTCAAAAGGATCACCGGGTTTTTGGTGTGTTGATTTGGGGGGGGGCAGTTTTTTAAATTTATTTACTTTTTTTTTTATTGTTGTTTGGGTTTTGTGTTTGTTTTTTGCAGGAATATGGCGGAAAGCCAGCAGATGGATTTTTTTTAATATATAGAATGCGTAAGAGATGTACGATGCTTGAATCTCTGATTTTTCTCTGGAAGAGATAAACTGATAAATATAATATAGACCACAAAGAGAGAAAGAAAGAAAACAACGGATAAAGAAAAAGAAAGTTAATGATGGAAACCTGGCATTTCGGATCGTAAACTCCGTAAGAATGGGATTGATGTTGCTGTTTGAGCGTGTGTTTGCTTGTGCGTATGGTGATGACATTTGGTAGTTTTGTTTACATTGTCTACCTGGTTAGTTGGATGCCTTCTGTAAACCGGGTAATTACACCTGTTGAAAATATTAAGGTGGGTTACTCAGTAGATAAAAGACTTGATAATGACTGTGATGTAAAGGGAGACTTGCCAAATCGTTGGTCTTGTCGTTTTACCCAACAATAACAATATGACTGTTTTATCAACTGCACGATCAGTTTTTCTGTTATCTTAAAAGGGATCTTTCAAATTGATCGATCTATCCGTAGACGTTTACATAATTGCCTCCATGTTGTGTCGATCTCATCTGTTTGATATGTTTCGTCATTGTTTATGTTTTATCTGTCTTATTCATTTCGTTTATTGCATGTTAGAAAATATTTGTTTTATATTTTCTAATGTTGTCAAGAAATGAGGAAAGTCAGTACTTTTCAGACACTGCCATTTAGGTCACCAAAGACGTTTCCAGTTTTAATCATAGATAAAAATTTGATAGATGTACATCTTCGTTGTAAACGTTTTAAAAACTTGATGTCAAGAGGGTATATATTTTTCTGATTTTATTAAAGTAGTTTACTTTAACTTTGCGCCAATGGTTACCTTGGTGAGGTGAGGCTTTTCTCTGTAATCTATAATAATCCTATACATTATATAGAGCTAATATATTGGGTTGTTTTTGTTTTGTATATGTACCTCTATATTTTGTGATTGTTTTTCCGTTTGGTTCTGGCATCGAAGCAAAATACCGTAGGTGGTACATGCATATTTATAAACTTCTATGAACAGGATTATTCCGGCATTTAAACATCCACAGGCGGTTCGAAGACGATGCCCTGCCGTCTTATGTTTCTTCTACCATCATTATTTTGGAATTAAAAAAAAATAATTCATTATTAATTATTTCCCCTTTACCATTTTCTTTCTTTATAAAGCAATTTATTTTGTTATCTCTATATTATTAAGGATTGAATTAGTTTTCCACTGAAAAACTGCATAATCGACCCGTATCGTCAGTTTCATCTGTTTTCATCTCCATGATATTATGTTGAAATTTCTGTTTTAGATCAGGTTTAATGATTTTTTTTTTTAAAACCATTCCTTTTTTGTGAATGTAGTATTAATATATTACGAACATTACTTTCTACAATGTATTGAGGTGACGCGGAGTGTTGATAGAAGATCGTATCAACATTCGAGAAGTGTTTTGACATTCATTAAACATCCTGAAACATGTTGATAACAAAAGGGAGAAAGATATAAGTACGAGAGAGGCAAAAAAAGGTAAAGCGAAATACGTGTAATAAGAAAGAAAGACAAAGTTGCATAAAAGTATTATGTGAGCTTCAAACACTTACCTAGGATAAAACTACGGTGAGATTGCTTTTGGAAATTCATCTATGATGAAATACCGATGTAAGCTACCAACCAAGGTTGACACGGATTCCTCAGTTGGCTCTCTTTTGGGATTTCAAAGCCCTCAGTTAGCACTCATCTGGCCTGAAGTTTTGAATAATTTCTTTTCTCCATGCCTTCCAAATTACAAATGCATTCCCTCTGTGAGCTTTTGTCACCGGAAGACGCATCGGAGATTTTTTTTTTCTTTCTTTCTATCCTTCGCGGTTATTTGTGGTTGAAGTAAGGTGTTGGTGTGGCTGCAGTAAGGTGTCGGTGTGGCTGAAGTAAGGTGTTGGTGTGGCTGAGGTAAGGTGTTGGTCCTGAAGTAAGGTGTTCATGTGGTTGAAGTAAGGCGTTGGTCCTGAAGTAAGGTGTTGGTGTGGTTGAAATAATGTGTTGGTGTGGTTGAAGTAAGGTGTTGGTCCTGAAGTAAGATGTTGGTGTGGTTGAAGTAAGGTGTTGGTCCTGAAGTAAGATGTTGGTGTGGTTGAAGTAAGGTGTTGTTGTGGTTGAAGTAAGGTGTTGGTCCTGAAGTAAGGTGTTGGTGTGTTTGAAGTAAGGTGTTAGTACTGAAGTAAGGTGTTGGTATGGTTGAAGTAAGGTGTTGATGTGGCTGAAGTAAGGTGTTGGTGTGGTTGAAGTAAGGTGTTGGTCCTGAAGTAAGGTGTTGGTGTGCTTGAAGTAAGGTGTTGGTGTGGTTGAAGTAAGGTGTTGGTGTGGTTGAAATAAGGTGTTGGTGTGGTTGAAGTAAGATGTTGGTCGTGAAATAAGGTGTTGGTGTGGTTGAAATAAGGTGTTGGTGTGGTTGAAATAAGGTGTTGGTGTGGTTGAAATAAGGTGTTGGTGTGGTTGAAGTAAGATGTTGGTCCTGAAATAAGGTGTTGGTGTGGTTGAAATAAGCTGTTGAAGGGGTTGGGTAGTCCATTATTGGAAGTCGTCAATCCAAGATTTCCTCTGTCGGCCTCTTTTCCCAACTGCCTTCGACTACTACTTGTAGGATGGTTTTTGCTAAGGAGTCGTGTCTGGTAATGTCCCCAAACCATATTAGCTTTCTTATCTAAATGGTGGATAGCAGAGGTTCTTTGTGTTCTCGTGCCCTTCCTGATTTCCTCATTGACATAGGCATTTGTCTTGTGATTTTTTAAGAGTCTTCTATGGCATTTGTTCGCGAATGCTTGGATTCATCTCTCTAGCTCTATTGTGTAGATGATATTTGGTGCAGAAGCTATATCATTGCTTTTGATAGTCCTTTCGAGTCTGGCTGGTATTGATGTTGATGTTGCTGTTGCAATTCGTATTTTCACCTCCTTGCTTGGTGAACCATCTTTTGTAACGATGGAGCCTAGGTATTTAAAATGGCTCGCCTCTCCCAATGTTTCTCCATTCATTCTTATTACGGTGTTGTCACTATTTGCGCTGTTGACCATGATCTTTGATTTTTTTAAAATAATTTTTTGTGTGCTGACCTCCATGTCATACGGCCCTTGCTCGGTTTGTTGGTTTATCGGTGATATTTTGTAATTTTTGATTACTGCTACCCAAGATATCAAAATCATTTGCAATTCTAGGACTGACTGCAGAGGGGTCTTCCACCAATAGAGATGGTGGTGTGGTGGTTTTGTAATGTCTCTGCTTCTAAAGAAGTGGTTAAAGAGGGCATGTGAAAGAAGGCAGCCCTATCGAACTCCGACTGTCGGCTTGAAAACCTGGCCCATCCGATTGTTCAGAAACACTGCACTTTGTGTGCTCCCATACTATTGTTTGATGACGTCAGTGATGCCACTGTCAATACCGAAAAAAAGAACATAGTTAGACAAGGGATGAAGAGAAGAGCACAGAGAGAGAGAGAGAGAGAGAGAGATAGTTAG
>JASKDV010211263.1:0-10306 GCA_032466395.1 Aegires albopunctatus
GGGGGGGAATGATAATTATATTCTATTCATTTGTTTTTGATTAATTTTCTTTCATCAGGTCATTTTCTACATTTTATACGCGAAACGTGGTGGTTGATGATACGGACCATTACGACACTAACTTGATATTTTGACAACGAAAATAAAATAAAAATTGATCTCTCATTATCGTAATATGAAAGAAGTGAAATAAGAGTCCTCATTCCCCTTACCCATTCCCCTTCCTTAACTTAATACAAGAATCATGTGCATATATTTCATGAGACTCATAACAACAAAACAATTGATATTCAGAATGAATTATTTCTGGTACAAATTGAGATCGGTCACTGAATCGATGCCTCCTTTTAAAGAATACTTTATAACATAATTTCTTTGACGATCCTAAAAATGTTTAGAAGAGGGTTGAGATGTAACGTTAGGAGTGCAGGAGTCGAGTGAGATTCTTCTCTAGATGGTCGCTAACTAAACATTTAATGTTACAGACAGTCTGCAACAACATTTGATTATCGAATACCATGCGTCCCATAACACACAACAATGAACTTTCACGAATTTTTATTATATTTATTTTATCAGGGATTCACACGAGTAATATCATAACACATTAAGTTGAACTATACGTCCATCCAATGTCAACATGTGACTCCATTCTCATAATTATTTAAAATAATTAAATTGAAATAAGAGCGGATGGGTGCTTAATTAAAAATAGAGCTGATCTAATAATGTTACAGCGACGCATTTTGGTATGTAAAAGCTGTATCTTCTGAACAATATGGAACCACTTCCTTGTCAATGTCCACTGGTTTTCACCAATGTTAGCCTATCAATTAATCTTAATGAGAAATCTGTTATATTATCTGTTGAAGCGACGAGAAGCGTATTTGAAATTACCTTGAGCAAAGTGGCATTTTTAAAGATGGTGATCGAAAGGATGGCAATGAAGTCAATGTTGCAAACTTTGTAACTATCCATGAGGCTATCACAATTTGTTAATATTGACTCTGATCAAAATAGCGGTTTCACTAGTGAGTAACCTTAAGTCCTCACTTCTATTCAACCGTAAATACAAACATCAGAATGATTAAAGTGATGCACGAAAAATGTTTTCCACTTATGAAAACTTTCTGATGAGGGTCGGAAAGTCAGAAGTGGGTTGGAGAATGAATGAGGTTAGAGGAGGTCATTGTTCTTTCCTTTTGGTACAAAAAATGTCGTACACATACCCTGTTTCTTAAATATGACCTAATAAATAGTTTTCCATTGTACATTTTCTGATTTACTTTGAGTTGTGACATAATCAAAGTTTGATCTCCAAAAAATGTTTTAAAATCTTATTGATATGAAATATTTACAAAATTTAAGAGTGGTTAATAGCTTTATTGGTCACCACAACATTCATATATATTATTACCTGCACATTTGTTTCTTTTTATATTGTTTTATATTCCCCTTTAATCCATTAAGTCTCACAGGAGTACAAGCTAACAAGAGAGCTTTCATTCACACGCATATTTACTTAAAGGTCGTGTGACGTAGAAAATAGAATATAAAAGGGCAAGATTTCCTTTGCCATTTAGAGGAATTTGGTCCATGTTCTATGAGCGTACACAAACAAGCAAACCCGTCGTCAATGGCTCTTTTACATCTCCTACGAACCCCTAACCATATAACGGTAGCTCAATCACTGGAGCAGTAAATTCGAAACACGTTCGGAACGCTGACTCCCGACATATCGCCTAAAGAAGAAAAACACGATCAGAAAGCCAACAAGCTTCACACCATGCGTCGCCTATCATTCTTGATATCGTCTGGCATCGTGCAGCATCTGGAAATCGTGAAGTCGTCTTGTGGTGCGGAACTACCGTTGGAACAGCGAAAGATCAGAGTGCGCATGAGATTATATCGATACCTTTTCATGAAAAAATAATATATTAACCAGAAGGGTGTGAACTGTGGGGTATATTTCTCTTTTATTGTCTTCTTGGCTGATCTCACCGAAAACGAAAGGCAGCGTTAAGGGTTGGGGGTGTATACGAGGCAAAATGATATTTAATATAAAATTAAAAGGGCGTTTTTAGTGTGATATGATATAGTTCAAAATTCAATTCATAGAATCACCCGTATGTTAGGTTTATTAATTGGTTTGTTTCGTTTGTTATTATTGTGTTGTTTTGTTTTGTTCCCACTTTCTTAATAGTAGATATCTCGCTTTTTTAAGGTTTTGATTAGTTTAAGGTCTCATTGCAATATCCCCATGGAAACTAAACGGTAATTGATAAATAAATCGTATATTTATACCAACTTTATTCTACCAAGCTCAGACATGGACTATGAACAAAATCCAACAATAGAAAATTATTACCTGCGAAATGAGATGTTTAAGAAAAAACCTAAATATCACAAGACGAAACAAAATCAGCAATTAAAAGTAGTAAGAGAACAAGTTGGCACAACTCCCTGTCTTGAATACATCGAGAAACAAAGAATAAAATGGTTCGAACATCTGACCAGACTTGTTCCAGAACCGCTGCCAAAGCATATAACCAAAGACTCGATGGTTATAAGAATAATGGAATACCAAGAAAAAGATGGATACAGGGAGTTCGAGAAACACTACGAGAACACGACATAACGACACCACATGGTACGAGATCGAGAGGATCGAAAAAGTAAAGTAAATAAGTAAATAGTCTCAAATCTCCCAAAAACAATTCAATGATCACAGATTTAGTTACCCATGTTTATACAGAATCTGCGAGTTACAGGGTTTAATAATTTTTTTTTAAAAAGATTGGAGCAACACTAAACGACGAAAGAAAAAGGACAATGATAAAACAAAGTGGCCGAGTTCTTGGTTTGAAAAAATTTGATCAGCGTTCCATGTCCTTTAAATTCACTGTATATGTTAATTGAACACCGCTATTATCCGCCAAGTTATAATCCCATTGACATCTAAAATGAAAATCAAATATCAGTGACAACTGGAAAAAACAATATGTCTATAACTTAAGATTGATGCTGTCTGTTGCCTTGCCTCGCAACAGTTAAATAACAAAACCATGCGGTTCTGTAATATTGGTTAAAACATCCTGACATCAGGTTCATGACCAACAATAACTTCGGAATATTGATTCGGATTCCTGTTCGTTCGCGGTCATTGTGGCAGAATGAAATAGAATATTTTGTGGTAAAGAATTGCTGCCAAATGACCCATAGCATCATGCATGAATATACCTCATCACAACACAGCTGGACTTTCTCTTGTCGAGTCCAGTAAGCATGGGGTAGATAATTTACGCAATAACGAGTGAGTGCATTGCTATATTATTTTCCAGAAACAGCCTGCAACTATTACGGAGGCCAATATCAGAATGAGATATTCCTCGGATTACATAATGAATCTATGTAAACTATACTATGGAAAATCTGTTTTCGTCTCTTCGGTGAAAAGATTTTACTTCTTGTTGTTTTGTTTTGTTGTTTTGTTGTATTTTTTTGCGATTTCCTCCATCTGCTTTTATCTATTCCATGTCTTCTCTTTATCATTCCTCGTCGGGTTGTTTTGTTTTTTTCACACCCTGCTCCTCTTACTCGGCACGCAGGTCTTCATAAATATGTTATAAAAATAACTGATGATTCCTCGTGTCTCCATATGCCGTTCTTTTTCATATTCTTGGCACTTCATGACATGCTGTAATGTTGTGATTACCAGCTGTTAGACATTGCACGCTTGTACCTCATTTTTCTTTTTCTTCCCCTTTCTTTGCGTTTCACGCTGTTTTCTAACGGATATTTAATCTTGATAAGCGGTAAAATAAACAGATATAAACGATTATGGAACTTAGATTGACCCCATTCTTAATATAGTTGTTTTCTTTTCCTTTTCTTTCAATGAAAATGAAGGATGGTTACTTGAATGAAACACAAAGCTGATGTTCACCAAATAAACGACATACAGCATTACAGAATGTGGAGATAGACCTTAATAATAGATCGCTCACAATGGAGGTGACCTAGTCATCATTTTAGAAGAATAACGATGCGCCTGTGTAGGGAACGGGTAGGGATTGATTGAAGGTTGGAGGGCGGATGTCATTAGTGTGGCATCTAGTGGTAGACATTTGGGCTGATGATCGAAGTGTCCCAGGTTCGAATCCCGGTAGGGTGCCTTGGTGAGTTCTTGAAAAAGGCTCTTTACAGTTCTTTCCTTTCACTTACCCTGGCGTAAAATGGGTACCTGACTTTAGGAAGAGTCAGATCTTGTCATTATGCTTAAGAGAGGCGAATTCATCGGGTCTCACCTCGGTATGTCCCTTCAGGGAGTTTAGAATGATGTTGGAATGTAACAGCCTGCCAGGGAAACTCTGTAAAGCACATTAAGCACATTTAGTGGGAACGCGCAATATAAAAACGCTCTTTACTTTCTTTATTTTTAAAACTTCTTTAGATGGCGCAGCTCGGGATTGACATCGCTAAAGGTAAAGCTATATGCTGAAGATATCTTCTTTCCTTTTTTTTTTTTCATCTTTATTTTTATTTAGTAAAAATGATGGTCATGTCCCATACCTTCCAACTCTATTTCGCGGGAATAAGTTCATGTACATAATATGTATAAAGAGGTCAAGACATAATGGGAAGAGATTGCAACAACAACGCAATGAAAATGTTTGAACTTCAATGTAATCGTCTGCAATCGAATGGATGTATAACAATAATTGATGATAATGATGAAGTAATCCATAAACTAGCAGTATCAATTCGTAAGGTCATTGTTATGGTGAATATAGTGGAACCCAAAGCAACAATAACGATGTGCATTAGTGTACGTGTGTACGTGTGTGTGTGTGTGTGTGTTTGTTTGTGTGTGTGTGTGTTTGCAGACGATACTTCTTAATGGACAAATCGAATACCATATGTCGTGGCGATACAGAACCCACTCCGATTCATTATCATTCATTATCCTTAAATTGATAAGGGGAAAGAACTCTGTTTACTCTCACAGGCTGCTTTTATTGCATCGAATCGGTGCCAAAAAGAAAAGTGAAAATGTCGAAGGAAAGAAACGGAACAAATCTATTTTAATGAAACATATAATATGTTTTACAACAACGCAATTTACTTCCTTTTGAATGGGTACTCAAAAAAACAAAACAAAAAACAGAGGGAGTTACTAGTACGTTACTCTAACAATAGATTGATAGAAATTCGGGAGAATGAGAGTTATTAGCAATAGAACATAGAAACACATGCCGCAGGATTCAACTTCGCTTGATCTGAGTGCATAGCGCAAAGGAAAGTAAAACATAAGTTTATGCATTAGATAGTTAGGATGTAGAATGGCGAGTGGATGAACAGTTATTCTGCAACCCGAGAGTCACGGACTCGAAGCATTTTTGAATTTTTAACACCTTCTCTAAGTGTTAATTTATTCTAAGTTTTAACAGTTCTAGAAATGAAACTTTTTGTTTCATTTTCTACTATTTGGCAAACACATTTATATTGGCATTCGCATATTGAATAATCCACTAAATTATACTTTACAGGCAATTTATCCTATAATTCTTTCATTCATTCCGTGACATGTTTATAAGCGTCGACTATCATGTCTCTCCGCTCCTCACGATTGTTTATTACTCTGATGGTACCATTGTTGTCATCCCTTCCAATCCTTTTCGTTAGGATCTAGCGGCCTAACGAATTGGATTCTCGAAACAAGTAACAATGAAATTAGAATGACATCTTGCTATTTATCTCATTTCAGATCACCTTCCATCGAGTGACAATATGCCAAGTCACCGTGCCAAAAGAGCATTTCTTGTCATGCTAATGACCGGAACTACATTTGTCATTCTCGTGACCAATTGGATACGTCCAAGGCCGATATACCACTACCAACGGCTGGTTTTTGAAACAACGGACGTAACGAGAGAAAAGACCTTGCCAGAAAGGCGTTTTTTGTTGGATTCCGAGTCGTGTAAGATTCCGGATATCGACCCTTTTGACCCATCTACCCTGGAAGACATAGATATGACAAGAAAATCTCTCAGATGTAAGGGAAAACCTTCAATAACCTATGTCGAAGGGTCTTTACTGAGGATCAACAGAACTAGAATTGAGAGAGAATATGATGGGGACTTTAAATATTGTCATTACCAGCCTCTGTCAAGAGGCTCTAAAAATTCGGATTTCGCTTTTGATTACGGAGAAATGACGGATGACTTTGACCACGATATCATAGTGCCACCGGAACATGAATTCATGAGGTTGTATTGCTACAGCAAAACCGATGGTCGAATTTTGACGAATTTCCACGCGGCGGTTACCCCAAAGGAAAAAGTGGAACAGAGGTGTAATTACCGCTTTGCGGAACACAAGCGGAAACATGCACCCAAAGAGACGTTCAACGTACACATGATAGGCGTTGATTCTGTGTCACGCCTCAATTTCATTCGCCAAATGGGTCGCACTAAAAGATTTCTGGAGGACGATCTGAAAGCTTTTGAAATGAGTGGTTACAACAAAGTTGCAGACAATACTTTTGTTAATATTATTCCAATGATGATGGGAAAATTTGTCAAGGAGACAGGATGGAATGAAACAATGCGGAGACATCCTTTTGATGAATACCCTTTCTTTTGGAAAAACTTTTCAAAAGCTGGATACAGGACTTTGTATGCTGAGGATGCTCCAAAGATCGCCATTTTTGTGTACTCCAAGGAAGGTTTTCATCAACCTCCTGCTGATTATTATAATCGTCCACTGGCTTTGGCTATGGAAAAGCATCGAAGCGTTTGGAACGGGGACCATCATTGTTTGGTAGACAGATTGGAAACAACTATGCTTCTAAATTACGTCACTGATTTTTCGCGGGTATTCCACGACAAACCTCATTTTGGATTCACTTTCATTACAAGACTTACACACGACAGTATAGATCTAGCAGGAGTTGCAGATGAGGCTTATCTCAAATTTTTAACACGTTTTAAAAAAGAAGGGCACTTTGATAACACGGTTCTCATATTCTACAGTGATCATGGATACAGATTTGGAGGCAATAGAAATACTTATACGGGCAAAGTTGAAGAGCGACTACCGTTTCTTTATTTGGTATTTCCTACAAAATTTCATAAAAAGTACCCCAAACTCGTCAAAAATCTACGAACGAATTCTCGTAGATTAACGACGCCATTTGATATATACGAAACTTTAAAAGATATTCTTTATTTCGATGGCAAAAACAGAAAAGCGGACGTCAGGAACAGGGGTATAAGCTTACTGCGAAAAATTCCTGCCGACCGGACCTGCGACCATGCCCAGATTCTACCTCACTGGTGTTTGTGTTTAGAACAGAAAACCATAAAGCCAAAAAGTAAACTAGCTGTTAAAATAGGATCAGCGTTGGTTAAAAAAATTAACGAAGCCTTGACAGTTGCTTTTCATCTTTGTGCGAAATTAAAACTAGAAAATATTTCAGATGTTGTAGAAATGGAATCTAATGAAAAAGTGCTTAGGTTCGAGAATACCTACCATGATGTCATCAACCGAACAGTTATATACGGGGAAAAAACTGAAGCTCCTGTAATATATCAAGTGACTCTGAGCACCATTCCAGGACACGCGTTATTTGAAGCTACATTGGCTTATGATACATTTGAAGATGAATTTAAATTGGCTGGTGACATTAGCAGAATAAATGCTTACAACGATCAATCCATTTGTATAGACAATTTTATGCTTAAAAAATTCTGCTACTGCATTTAAAGACTATATTATATAACGTAATTAGTTTAATATAATTGTTCCTAACATTCCTATAGAACAATGCTCTTTTTTGTCTATGATTTATCAAATATGGATTTTGAAGAAACCAATGTAAACAATTATTGTGAGAGGATGATGTTAATAAGTGTGTGTGAGTGTGTGTGTGTGTGTATGTGTGTATACGTGCGTGTGGGTGTATTAGAGAGCGAGAGAGGGGGTGGAGAGGGAGGGATTGGGGGGGGGGAGGAGAACGCGAGAAATGGAGAGAGAAGGGGAAAAGGAAAAGAAAATGGGTGAGAATAAGGATGAAGGAAAACGGAAGAGCGAGGGTGAGGGTGCAAAAGAGAGAAGCAGTTGGTGAAAGAAGAGAGAGACGGGGGAGGGAGAGAGAGAAGAGACTGAGAGGGAAAGACGAGAGAGGGGGGAGAGGGCGCGGCGAAAGCGAGAATGGGAGAGGGAAGGGACAAGGGGAAAGAGAATGGGTGATAATAAGAAATAATGAGAGAAAACGGAAGAGTGAAGGGAAGGATTAGAAAAAGAGTGAAGGAGGATGAAGAAAGGTAAAGAGGAGAAAGAGAGAGAGGGGGAGGGAGGAAGAGAAAGATAAATGAGCTGCGAAGGCGAAATTGGAGAAAGAAGAGGAGGGGAGAGAGGATGGATGAGAATAAGGCAGAATGAGAGAAAATGGAAGAGTGAGGGATTTGTTGAGATAAGAGAGGGGGAGGAAGAAAGGTAAAGAGGAGAGTGATAGACAGATAGAGAGAGAGAGAGAGAGAGAGAGGAGAGAGGAAGGAAGGAAGGGAGGGTGAGAGAGGGAGTGGGAGAGAGAGAGAGAGGGGAGAGAGAGAGAGAGATTTATGAATGATGTCAACCTATGAGACCAATTATCTTTCAATGCAAATCTAATTATAATTCTATGTTCAATAAAGACAAGCCGAAAAACTAAGCATGTATTGAACTCACCGTTGTTCCTTAAAATCATTTGAGGACGAATCGTCATAATCATAATTTATCCTTGACCTTTCATGGCTTTAGCAAGGAAGAGTAGGGAGGCCTAGTTTAATGCGATACTCAAGTACTTAAGTATCGCTTTGGCCTAGCTCATAGATATAGATGGCCTAGCTTGATATAATGTGTCATTTGTGACGGAATTCATTGGATATTCGATGCAAACTAATCTACATGTATTACAGGGAAAAGAGAGCTGTCACACAGCCACGTCCAATGTATTGCCTCCAAAATCCAAATGACGTAATGTAAATGATACAAAAAAAAAGATAGAAATAGAGAGTGACGTCACAAATGGTATATCATGTCGAGCGAATTGCTTTGACTGATTTCACCAGTCCAGTTATATTATTGGTAGGATTACTTATGTCAATCTTTCAGCACGTCTTTCTGCACCATCTCCGGGGGAGTGGATAGATCAGCGGTTAAGGCGCTCGCCTACCGCCAAGGGCCTCTGATTCAAACCCGTGCAGGCTTGAATTTGAAATCCTAATTTTCGAGTTTCCTCTTCCCCTCTATTCTTAAGTTGCTAGGATAAAGAGTGCCAAGTTCTATTGGAGACATACTTAAATCTAGGATGTCCCATGAGTATAGTATAAGCATGTAAAAGAACCCTTGGCTGTTTACATGGCAGTCAAGGAAAATCCTAATATTACCAAATCAGTGGAAATGGGTAAATTCAAAACAACAAGCACCACCTCCAACTGAGACGGTTTTCCACGATAGCTCACTTTAAAGAGGAGATATCAAAAGCCGCGGCTGGCAGAATCAGTACAGAAAAATATACCAATGCATGTAACCTTACCATTACACTGAGTCTGACAGTGGCGTATTACTTTCATAGTGGTGAAATAAGAGGCATTATCTTTTCACGAGGGATCATGATACATGAAATATCATGAGTCATAGTTACAATGAGCAGCATCATTATCACTATCAGTAACACATTTCTGAAACATCACTGCAAGAATTATATAGTTCAAGGTTTCCAATTTTTTACAGAAATACCCCAAAATCTACCTAATTTCAATATTGATTGTCAAAAATAACAAACATTAGCTTACGAGATATCAGGATAACTCAATTTCCAATCGAACTTATTCAAAACATTTTAAATCAGTTTTTGGCATTTTCGATTAAATTTCTGTTTATTTGTTTTAAATTTGTTTTCTCAATATCATTGTTGACACAAATATGTTGGCTTTTCTCCATGTGACATCATACTCATACTAATGAATTTCAGAGAAGCAAAAATCTAAATTCAAAATAAATATAATAATTTAACTGCTCGGGAAATTGGCAATCAGCTTCTTTAGCTGATTTATGATCGTCGGTTGACATTGGAATTGGTGATTGTCGTGTTAGCAATCTATAAAAATAGGATAAATAAAAGAAGATGGCGATATTGCTTAAAGGGTATTCGGTTACTGTGTAACCTCAAATCTCATTTATGCGACCTTTCTCTCTCTCTCTCTCTCTCTCTCTCTCTCTCTCTCTCTCTCTCTCTCTCTCTCTCTCTCTCTCTCTCTCT
>JASKDV010211274.1:0-10305 GCA_032466395.1 Aegires albopunctatus
AAAAAAAACAAACCAAAAAAAAACCCCCCCCCCCCCCCCCCAACCCCCCCAAAAAAACAACACCCCAAAAAAAAACAACAACAAACAAAACAAAACAAAACAAAAAACTAATACAAACTACAACCAATCAACAACAAACAAAAACCAAATCTAGAACAAAAGAAAACAATATAACGCTCTTCACTTTACATCGATGCGAACAAAATTCCGATTCAATCCAAAATATTGTTATTCAGCGTTTCTTCATACTCTTGGAAGTTTCTGAGCATTTACATTCCATACAGGAGTCCTGCTCTGTATCGGTACAGATACAGATCAAGTTAATGATTGATTGACAGTCTTCGATCTATATCAATCTGCAAGTATCAAGTTGTGGCATGGCAGTGTCATCTTTTCATGCGAAAGCCCTATCTTCGATTTCCTTCAAGGACCTTTTATGCGTGTATGGGAGTAAGTGCTAAGCTAACGAAACGGTCCAGTCTTAGCGATGTGTAGTGTGTAGCCTGCAGAGGCACGCAAAGAAGTGTGTCAATGAGGATAGCAGCACTGATCATAAAGATGTTTTGAGGAAGAATGAGTGCAAGTAGTCTCTTTATATTTTTTTATTTTGTCATCCCCTTCTCATCCCAAGTATTCGAAATCATTAATTTTACTTATCAGGGTAGATCTAAATCCATTCCTAAATCTAGAAACTTTATTCCATTTCGAACCTTCATAAGACGAGAACATATTATCGATAGATCTTGAACTAGTCTCTAAGGCGAGCAGCCATAGCCATAGCCCTACTTCTACTGGGGCCAGATTCTGTTGATCTAATCCAGATCTAGGATTTTAAATTGTATACTTCATCATGTTGTTTTAGATCTAGAAATTGGATTCAATTGCCCAATAGACTCTTAGAATCTAGATCTACTTGTTCAGATTATAATCAAAATTCTAGATCTAGATCTAGATCTAGATATCTAGATCTAGATCTAGATCTAGACTAATTTCTAGATTAGATCTTGCTCATGAATAGAATCTAGATAATAATCTAGATCTAGATTTATAGATCTACATCTCAGGCTAGATCTAGATCTAGATCCTTGATATCTATATTCTTCTTTTTTATGCAATCCATTTTCAGCCTTCATTATAGGCATGCAATTTTTTTTAGTTTTATCTTTGCAGTGAAAATTGTGGATACCAGGATTTATGCTTATTTTGCTCAATGGATCTTTGAAATTTGAATGGGATTTCATTAGGCTCTATACTATAGTCTAAAATCTTCATCACTGAGACTTAGAGCGCTTCTCAATCGTAATCAAGCCCAAAGTCAATGCTGATTCATTCATCAGAAACCAGTGAGTCAGGAATCTCTGCTAAGACATTGGCATGGAGGATTATGACCCAGCATGTCCAACTGAGTGAGTACTTAGCCTAATGTTATAATTTTAATGTAGGCCTTCAATAAAATATATGTTTAAAGGACACAATGAATTATAATGGGTCCATTATTGAATGTGTTCTAATGGACCCATATTTTTCAACTTCATCTTTCTGGAGCTAGATCTAACGGATGTTTATTTTTCTCGAAATCACTAGAAAACCCTAGGAATCCCTTGAAAGACACTTACCAAATGATCAATTTTAGTCTCAGAAGGCAAAATAACACCAGCCTAAGTGGTTCTTTACCGACAGAGAGAGAGAGAGAGTTGGGCCAAGTTTGAAAAAAAAAGAACACGACACGCCATTTTGAAATGGGCGTGGCTGCTCGTACGGGACTGTACGCGAAGAAAAAATTATATTCATACGACAATGTAGCTAGAGAGAGAAGAAAAAAAATATATTCGTACGGCAGTGTCGCTAGAGAGAGAAAAGAGAAAATATATTCTTACGGCAGTGTCGCCAGAGAGAGAGAGAAGAAAAATTATATTTCTACGGCAGTGTCGCGAGAGAGAGAGAGAGAAGAAAAAAATTATATGTGTCGCTAAAGAGAGGAGATAGAGAGAGAATAGGCTGCCTTCGGTATTGTCGGTAAAGAACCACTTAGGCTGGTGTTATTTTACCTTCTGAGACTAAAATTGGTGATTTGGTAAGTGTCTTTACGAGGTCTACTAAAGGGCTTTCGGGGGATTTCGAGAAAAATGAACACCGGATCTAACTTAGTTCACAAGCCTGCCCACTCTCATCGTCATTGCTGATGAGATCTGATGCTACATACAGTGTGATATTTTCTGGCTGATCAGCTGAGGTTTGTTACGATTTTTATTTTTAGTCTGATGTATGAATGCTTTTTTCTTGGTTAAATGGGTAAACACCTCAAAGGCTTTTTAGATCTAGTTACCCATATTTTTTGTGAAGGTGATTATATGGAGAGTACTATGAAGACGTTTTTTCCAGATCGTTTTTATTGAAAAAAGCAGTGAATGGGTTTCTAGATTCTTTTAAACCGGTGAAAGTAAAGTTGACATAGAAATCAATGGGAAACTTCCACATGAAGCTGTGTATGCCTTAAAAAATTGGGACTATGCTTAGTAATGAGTATGGGAAATTTGACACAGCAAACAGAATTTTATAAGGCCCTCTCTACCTCTCGATGATACATAGCTATCGCAGAGTCTAGGAAGACCAGTCTAATTGTATCCTGCCACCACTACATGCAATTTTTTGTTCATTCTCCTTCTCTTTGATCATATATGTAAAAACACCTTGGGGACATCTTTTTTTGCTCTTTTTACAACCCCACCACTCTCTCAAAATTGTAAACAAAGGTTGTCACATCCCCTTTTTTCAAAATAGGCTATCCTAAATTTTTAAGTTTAAATTGTACGCAAAGTTTAGTTTGGTGTCTTTTGATTTTTAAAATTAAAATTTTTTTGATGTTTTATAAAATGCAGTAAAACGTCGGTTTATGTATCAGTGACTGTCAAGTCCTGAGTCCAAAAGTTGTATTATTTTCATAAAACACCTGGTCTACATCATACTTTTGGATGTAATGGACCGTTATGGGGACATTATTTTGTTTTTAAAAAATTGTACAACGTACTTGTTTTCACATAGTATCAAGACTTGATAATCTCATCACTAAATTCAATGTGAATAGAACAACTTTTACTGAACACCTTCTATGACATAATATTATCATGGAAAAGTGGTGTGAAGGTTCGCCATGGTCTCTAAAAAGCTAGAAACCAGATGTTCACACCTGACCGTGCATCACCAATTCTCTCTAGAAATGATCGTAAAGGGAAACTATTGTTGCATCATATAACGATGTACTATTCTCCCTTGTTTCGTTAGATCTAAAGATGTCGGCATTTTGCAGGTCAATACCATGTCTGATTATGAGACTTAAGTCTATTGCCCCATTAAATTTAAGGTTGTGGAAATATGAAAGACAATGAGCAATGACAAGGGGTGGGGCTTGATTCACTCCCACTGATTTCCACTGTCCAATCATTGGAAAGCCTAATGACGGGTATGATTTCTTCGACCAATTAAAATCCACATACATGTAGTTGTAAAAATAATGATAGAAGTTTGTTTGTGTGTGGCTTGAGACTGAGGGGACTATATTGTGAGTGACATTTTCATTTCACTTGTCTTTGATCACTGTAGTCTCAGCAATTCTTATTTTTACATACGTTAAGCCCTGTTCTAAACTGTAGTGTAAGGTTGTTGTACTTGCGGAATTAGGGGAATTAATTCAGTTATGTCGTTTTAGTTTTAGCAGGTACATGTATCATCACAGAGTGATTATCATTGATCACATGACTTTACTCTGAAACTGTGGCTATATCATACTATTTTTGTGGTCCGAAGGGAGTACCAATGTTTTACTGTAGTTAGAACAGGTTTTAGTTGAGAGGGTTGTCTCCTCATGTGATAATATGGTGAAACAGAAGACCTCTGTGATTGTCTAGCTTACTCTGCTTTAACTGTGTATTGCACCTTGGTGTTTACTACAAGCATTTGAAAACCGTTCTGTGCCTCTCGCCAAGTGATTAGAGTGTATACAACCTCAGCTTATCGTGCTGCATTCTTTATGAGTTTAGAGAGATTACAAACATTCCAGGATTCAGATTCTGACCCCTAAGACTGGCAAGCTCCTTGCATTTTAACCAAATTGTTGACAACATATATGTATCTCATTGTTTACACTATTATGAAAGCCTTGGTAAATGAAATTATGTATCGAGAAAGTATCAAATGAGATTATAATGTATTGGTGAAACCAGTCAAACTGTGATTGAATTTTGAAAATATTGAATGATTTAAAAAGTATATTCATGTACGGTAAAGAGATAATTGAAAATGACTTCGGAAAGTATCTCTTTAGCAGATCGCGTGTGACAAAATTGGAAAAAAATCATTTAAGCATTTCCCCCGTTATTCTCTCCCTTATAGGCCCTTTACACGTAGCTACCAATATGCAGGATATCAGTGAGATATCCCTGGTACAATCAAATGCGACCGTCAAAGGGATGGATCTTTGCGTGCAAACAGGAAATCTCATAGAAATCCACCAAAAACCCCACGGTCATATGCGACATCCCATCCCTTCGCTAGAAATCAGGAGCTGCCTGAAAAATATCCCTGCAATCGTGACGCGACGTGGCACCAGGGTTACCTTGAGGCGGTTTTCTTGCTTTTTAAAATCTGACTTCAGATTTGGATTCAGCACCCTCAAATTAGGTGGGCAATCAAGCAGATTTTTATTTTTTGTTTATTTTAAACACTTTCTGATTATTTCCTTCAATCACTCCCTGTGTAATTTTCCTGCTGCTGGAAATGTGTAGTGTGTAGACTTTATGGTGCCTCTCTCTCTTTCTCTGATCCATTCCACACATCAGCTCTTGTGAATTCATAAACATGTCTACGTGGTCAAAAGAAAACATTTCCAACTTTATTGAACTGTATCGGTCAAATGAATGTCTTTGAAAAATAAAGTCAAAGAATTATTCTAACAAATTACACCGTGAAAGAACGTATGGTTCAACGTTGAGTTTGTAAAAAATCTTCGATGAAAATATTGATGTGTGCGAGAACCTATCTCTTTTTAGTAACCATTGTTTTGTCAATTCGGTCTCATGGCGTATCCTTTTCACTCTGTTTTTATACAGGACATAGACAGCTAAAACATCGTTCAATAGTGGATCTGCCTTTGTACGAAGAATTAATGAATGGCTAGGCCTTAGGTCGGAAAGAAGAAAAAATCCGCCCGGGAATAATAGGGGGAGATTTGATCACGTGCGATTATAGTATTGGAAATCGCTATGTGTAAAGGGCCTATTATGCATCTTTCTTCTACCTTCCTTATTTACATGTACCATCAAATTAATTCAAATGAACATCCGTTGATGCAATGGGAATTCACCTCTTTTCTTTATGATGGAGTGGGTCATAAATCTTTATGTCATAGAAGAAGCATTGTCTAGACATGGGCATGTCCTCCGCCTAAAAGAAGAAAAATCTAGGGCATTTTTGTTAGATCAAAACTCAGGAAATAGCATCTCTTCATCAATGAGCCACGAACTCCTGGGAAAAGCTCTGAGGTAAAATTTAAGCAAGTTGTAATGTCATTGGCTTGCATCTAAACATATGATTCAATTAATACTCTTACCTATGACCATAAACATGTGAATGGAAATTTTTCTATAAGAAACCAAAGTCTCTTGGTTGAATGTTTGGTTGCTATGCACCTGTCCCTCTCTAATGGTAAGCAGGTGCTTCCTGGGCCAACTGTAGGTAACTTTTTTTACGCTGCAAGCACTTTTCTTGGGTTAACAAACTAATTATATATAGGATGTATGTTAGTTGTGTAGATGAACGATTTGATTTTTCTTCTTTTTTTCCAACCTGCTAAAACCCACTATTCATAATGACCTAGATCATTTTTAGGACAAAGTGAGTCAATAAAGATTAAGATAGACAATGATTTGTCTCAGCCAGTTGCATCATGTGGCAGAGTGTGATAGAATATTCTCTCATTTACTAATTAACTATCGAATATATAAGTTAAAACTGTTGTGTCAAGCAGCTTTTGATTTCAGATATAAAATTCATTTTGCTCTTTACTTGATTGAAGCGACCAAAAATAACTTAGTCACTTAGCTTTTATGAATGTGGCATATTGAGTTTGAGTTACTGGACAGGACAATCATTAATTATTATTTTGAACATCAAAATCTGATAATGATAATAAACTTTGAGGTCCTATTATAATCCATGTTAAGTAAGATAAAAATGAAGCTTTTACGATATTTAATTTTAATTTCATAACTCTGTCAAATATTCAGCATCATATAAATATAAATTTCAATATGATCATTATTGGATTTGTGAAAGCATTTGAGGTAAACTAAGGTAAGAGAATCAAGCCATATTATGCTATAAATGTGTTTTGTAAAATAAAAAAAATGTATGTGGAATTTAATCAAGTTGCTCAATTTCATCATTATGAAATTTTGAAAAGGGTCTGTTTTTGTTCATAGCAAGTGGCAAACTTGAACCTCTTGATTTGATTACTTTTTTTTTAATTTCACGATGAAACAGGGTCACATTATATATATAAAAATGATAGAATGCCTAACATGTGACTTTCTGAATTTGGGTTATGATTAAAGGTAGTGAGCTAAAAGATCAGAGAACTTTTCAGATTTTGAATAAAGTAACAATTGTTTTCACAGAATTCACAATTAGGGTTCATGTATACTTAAGCATCAAAATGAAATGTCACTCTTTCAGTGCATTTTTCATATGAATGTGTGATACTATCGATGATTTTATGTGCGTAAGATTGACAGATGTAGTGAATTGAAGTCAGGATTATCAGGCAAAACAACTCCTTTATTCATCAACATTATTTCTCCCCAGAGATGACATTTTGTCTGAAATGCCTGAGATAGATCTTTCACAAGTTCCTCTGCCGCCACCTATACCAAGTCAAACAAATAATCGGATTAAGACTGTAAAATCTTCACCTTCATTGCCTCCTACTAACGCAGACGACAGGGAGGATGAGGAAAGAAAGGGGAGGAAAAGGAAGAAGAAGAAGAAACGGAAAGGCCAAAGCAGAACACGATCTCTTGCTGAATGTGAAGATGATCAGGAGGTTGGTTGCTTTGTAATTGTCAGTTTTCTTTATGAATAAAAATCATCAGGGAGAAAAAAGAGCTATCATAAAAGAAATTATAACACTTTTTAAAGCATACTTTGTTTTGGTATTTTAACATTTTTAAAAAAGGCAAATTAATCTAAACATTGAGAAAAAGGTAGAGGAATAGATGGAAGGTTCATAAAAAAATTAAGAAAATGACACAGGTTAGATCATAGAGAGGTGAGGGAATTAGATTTGATAAGAGGAGAGAGTAGAAAAATAATAACTATTGAAAATTGCGGTTGATTACCGAAAGGTTCTGTTTTAATCGTTATTGAACACGCCAGGGCTTGTTTGGAATTCAGAGGTTTCCAGGTTCCACCCTTGTGTGCTTTAATCACTGTTTCAGATTTGTTTCTTTTATATGTTACAGAGCTATTTTTGTTCCATTAATTTTCCCTCCATGCTTCACTTGAAACTGACTGTAATATATTGTCCTGGATAAGTCTGCTTTTAGTTCTAATTATCAAGAGCTACTACAACTACTTCTTGTTTCCTCTATTCTCCTACTATCCTTTTTTAGTTGTTTTTTTTTTTGTGTGTTGAAATTCTATGGCACACTATCTTTGGTCTTTTCATTTTTTAATTATAACTATTGATATTAATCAATAATTCAAGAAA
The DNA here is from genome assembly GCA_032466395.1 of Aegires albopunctatus. Classification (NCBI taxonomy): domain Eukaryota; kingdom Metazoa; phylum Mollusca; class Gastropoda; order Nudibranchia; family Aegiretidae; genus Aegires; species Aegires albopunctatus. Next base: position 7,763 of record JASKDV010211274.1, read on the forward strand.
TTGTATACAAAAGCAAAATCCAATTTGGTGACCAGAAAAATTATGCAAGTCAAGTTAATGTTAAATTAAGGTAGGCCTAGTTGACTCAATTAATTTAGTTAGTGCAGTGTGCTTGTGTAGTAGTAATACAGTGCGACCTCTGTAATCAGGAATCTAATTAATCAAGTAATCCTGCTAATGAGACAACATCTCAGGTAGCAGAATTTTTTCTTTATATTTTGACTCTCTAAATGGTAAAGGGTCCACGATCAATCGGGACAATATTTTTCGGCCATCTAAGTGTCAACTTCTTTTTTTCTTTTTTTTCCTTTAAATTGATTTTCCAAATGCTTTCTTCAAACCAATTTTGCCATTGTGTCATTTAGTGTCAATCTTAAAGTATAATGACATTCTCAATCATGCTGGACAGTTTCAAACCAACCTCTTGAGCCCAACATTGTGAAAAACCATAAACTAGACTACACCTATTAAACATATTCGAAATCACTAGCTTAAGCCATCCATGGACCATGATGAAACCATGCAATGCTACAGTTATGGCTGGCAGAGATGAGGTCTTCCCCCATCCTGTCAATCACAAGTTTAATATGACAAGACCTTCGAGCTAAGATTCACCACGTTTTCTTGATTAAGGGTCTTAATATACATATATCAGTATTTAAATCTGCTTTCAAGATATATAGCATGGAGCGAACAGATTTGAGTATGAATAACAGGCTTTACAATTCTGGAGACTTATGAAAGTTGCACAGCGATTTGGAATATCCTTCAGGGCTGTCTTCTATGGGGATTGTCATGACATGACAGAGGGGCTTTTTAAGTACATGTACCTCAAAATGTTGGGGAGAAACCAAATTCCCTAGGTCCCCAGGTAATTAGGAAACTTGGTTGATCGGGATGATTTTACAATCCACTACATTCCCTGATTAGAGAGGATGCATTGTATCACTTAAATCAATAAAAATTGTAGGAAACTGAGTTCGATGTCCGTCTCATGATAGCCCTCACCCTGAGCATATAGGTCAGATACATAATCTAGCTTTTACTATTGATGCTCATTTGATTAAAGACAGGTCTGTATCAACTTTTATCCTCTTTTATGTCCTTTCTCTTCATCCTCTAACTTTGTTAGTATACAGTACAGTTCTTTCTCTTTCCATTTCTTATTGAAACAAGTTGGCATCCATTACTTGCTTTTCTTATATATATTGGCTATTAACTATTTCAGTAACCAATTTTTCTTTCCTCTTTCGTTACTGATGTCATTACTACTATTATTATAATAATAATAATTATTATTAGATAGAAACAACCAGAAATGGTGCATGTTTTAATCAATGGATATAGAAACCAAGAGGTATGCACAGTGTATGAATTTCAAACAGGCCGGGCGATCAAATTCTAAGCATAATTCAAATCGTAATTAATTCTGAATTTATAAAAAACAATAGTCTTAAGTAAAAAATCTGGGCTATGCAGTGAAGAAATATATTTTATGAATGTTGTACGCCAAATTTGGTTTTCAGGGTGCTGCAGATTTTTTTGACAATGTCAACATATCTTCGGCCTTATTTTTATTATTATTATTGCTATAGAGGGTCTGAAACGGTACATTTGAAAATCAAAGTGCTTTAGCATTGCATGAATTTCAAATTGGACCATTGATCGGATTTGTAACATAATTCCAATCATAACTAATATTTTTATAAAAACAATAAAGCCTCAAATCAATATGTCGGCTGGGCAGTGCATTAAAGAACGTCATGTTGTGCATGCAAGCCTGATATGGTGTCTCAAGGTGCTGTAGATTTTCTTACAAGTGTGCTGTAATTTCAGCCCTATTTTTATTAATATATAATTATTACTGTTGTTATTATTATTATTGTATAAAATGTTGTTATTATTATTGCTATAAATGTTATCAGTGTTTTTATCATTTTCATTTGTATAATATTCCTGAACATCTGCCAATTTACATGTATTTTAACAAAACGCCTCATATTCACATACAATGTATTACTGGTTTTATATGCAACTGCATCTAGAAAATACGGGCACAATTATTGATTAAATACGCCATTATCTTCAAGGGCATGGTGTAGCCTAATGACCTGTTTTATTCAATATTCAATGAAAATAAAAATCATTGAGGATTTTGCAAGCGAGCCGTGTCAGGTACTTTCAGCAGGTCTCTTTACTCCACCCTTCAACTTCAATCGGTTGGTTGACGGCGATTTGCCTGCTTTCCGATCTCCATCTGCGCATGTCCGTCAGACACCACGAAAAGCACGAGGCGGCCCCGTCGAAGAATCACACTTGCGAAGACGTGTCGACTGGAGTGCAGAGGTCAAGGTTTGCTGGCTGCAGACAGTGAATGAAGATAGCGCATGGGTTATTTATTTACCTATGTACTTCACATGTCTTTTGTACTTGATTGCAAAGCATTAATTGCATTACATTTTATACGTTTATGAGAGAGAGAGAGAGAGAGAGAGAGAGAGAGAGAGAGAGAGAGAGAGAGAGAGAGAGAGAGAGAGAGAGAG